>JAQQSO010007073.1:0-10873 GCA_028658305.1 Pachyuromys duprasi | reverse complement strand
CCTCAAGACCCAGCTATACCACTCTTAGGCATATATCCAAAAGATGCTCAAGTACACAAGGACATTTGCTCAACCATGTGTGTAGCAGCTTTATTCATAATAGCCAGAACCTGGAAACAACCCAGATGTCCCTCAGTCGAGGAATGGATACAGAAATTGTGGTACTTTTACACAATGGAATCCTACTCAGCAATTAAAAACGAAGAAATCATGAAATTCGCAGGCAAATGGTGAGACCTGGAAATGATCATCCTGAGTGAGGTATCCCAAAAGCAGAAAGAAACACTTGGTATATACTCATTTATATTGACATATAGGATAGGATGGACATGCTGAAATCTATACACCTAGAGAAGATAAGCAAGAAGGAGGACCCAGGGTGGGATGATCAATCATCACTTAGATGGACAAATGAGATGGACATTGTATGTAGGAGAAAACAAGCAACAGGACAGGAGTTTTCCACACAGGGCCTCTGAAAGACTCTAACTAACAATGAATCAAAGCTGATATTAAGACTCACAACGAAGCCATTGCCAGAGTGCAGGGAATCATATGGAAAAAAGGGGGAGTTAGTAAGATTTGGCGAGGACAAGAGCTCCAAAGACCAAATAGATCAGGGCAAAGGCGTCTTCTATGAGACTGTTTCTCCAACCAAGGACCATGTATGGATACAAACTATAACCCCTGTTTGGATGTGTCCCATGGTAGCTCAGTACCCAATTGGGTACCCTAGTAAGGGGAACAGGGACTATTAAGGTCATGAACTCAGTGGCTGGCTTGTCGACCCCCCCCCCCTTCCTGAAGGAGGAACAGCCTAATTAGATCCCAGAAGAGGACATTGCAGCCAGCCCTGAAGAGACATGATAAGCTAGGGTGAGATGGAAGGGGGTGAGGTCCTCCCCTATCAGTGGACTTTGAGGGGGACAGGGAGAAGTTGAGGAGGGATAGGGAGAGTAGAAGGGAATGAGGGAGGGGGCTACAGCTGGGATACAAAATATTTAACCTGTGATTAATATAAAAATAAATAAATTACTTATAAAAATAAATAAAACAGAAAAAATATTTATATTTTTATAGATTATAGTTTACTCATTTTGTATCACTGCTGTACCCCCCTCTATCATCCCCTCCCAATCCCACACTCCCTCCATCATCTCCTCACATGCCCCTCTCCAAGTCCACTGATAGAGGAAGTCTCTTTATCTTCCCTCTGATCCTAGCCTATCAAGTCTCATTAGGACATGCTGGATTGTCTTCCTTTGTGGCCTGGTAAGGCTGCTCACTCCTCAGGGGCAGGTGATGAAAAAGCCAGCCACTGAGTTCATGTTAGAGAAAGCCCCTGTTCCCATTACTAGGAAAACCATTTGGAAACTGAGCTGCCATGGGCTACATCTGTGCAGGGGTTCTAAGGGTTCTAGATATCTCCATGCATGATCCTTGGTTGGAGTATCAGTCTCAGAAAATACCTCTGTACCCAGAATTTTTGATCTGTTGCTCTCTTTGTGGAGCTCCCGTCCCCTAAAGAGCTTCCTATCTCTCACTTCCTCCATAAGATTCCCTGCACTCTGCCCAAAGTTTGGCTATAAGTCTCAGCATCTCCTTTGATACCTTGCTGGGTAAAGACTTTAAGAGGCCCTCTGTGGTATACTCCTGTCCTATTGCCTGTTTTCTCCCTCTTCTAATACACATTCCCTTTGCCTTTCTGCAAGACAATTGATCATCTTATCCAGGGTCCTCTTTCTTGCTTAGCTTCTTTAGGTGTACAGATTTTAGTAGGTTTATCCTATATTATATGTCTAATATTCACTTATAGGTGAGTATATACCATGTGTGTCTTTCTGCTTCTGGGTGACCTCACTAAGGATGGTCTTTTCTAGTTCCCACCATTTGCCTGCAAAGTTCATGATTTCCTTGTTTTTAATTGCTGGTTAGTATACCATTGTGTAAATGGACCACAATTTCTGAAAGCATTCCACAGTTGAGGGACATCTGGGTTGTTTCCAGAATTTGGCTATAACAAATAAAGCTGCTACAAACATCGTTGAAGAAATATCCTTGTTGTGTACTTGAGTATCTTTTGGATATATGCCGAGGAGTGATATAACTGGATCTTGAGGAAGTATGATTCCTAATTGTCTTAGAAAGCACCAGATTGGTTTCCAAAGTGGTTGTACAAGTTTACATTCCCACCAGCAATGGGGGAGGGTTCCCCTTCTCCACATCCTCTCCAGCATGTGTTCTCACTTGAGTTTTTGATCTTAGCCATTCTGATGGGTGTAAGGTGAAGTCTCAGGGTTGTTTTAACTTCTATTTCTCTGATGACTAGGGATGTTGAACATTTCTTTAAGTGTTTCTCTGCTATTCTATATTTCTTTATTGAGAATTCTCTGTTTATCTCTGTACCTCATTTTTTTAATTGGGTTACTTGATTTTTTTTTTACTGTTTAACTTCTTGAGTTCTTTATATAGTCTGGACATTAACCCCCTGCCAGATGAAGAGCCTTTCCTAATCTGTAGGCTGTCATTTTGTTTTGATGACAGTGTCCTTTGCTTTACAAAAGCTTTTCAATTTCGTGAGGTCCCTTTTATTGATTGTTGATCTTAGAGAATGTTCTGCTGGTGTTCTGTTAGGAAGTTGTCTCCTGTATCTATGAGTTCAAGGCTCTTCTTTACTTTTTCTTCTAAGAGGTTTAGTGTGTATAAACAGAGGTCTTTGATTCACCTGGACTTTAGTTTTGTGCAGGGTGATAAATGCAGATTTATTTGCATTTTTCTGCACGTAGACATCCAGTTGGTCCAGCACCATTTGTTGAAGATGCTGTCTTTTTTCCATTGTATGGTTTTGGCTTCTTTGTCAAATATCAAGTATCTGTAGGTGTGTGGGTCTATTTCTGGGTCTTCTAATTGGTTCCATTGATCCACCATTCTGTTTCTATGACAGTACCATGCAGTTTTTATTACTAATGCTCTATAGTACAGCTTGAGATCAGGGATGGAGATATCTCCCAACGATCTTTTGTTGTACAGGAGTGTTTTAGCAATTTTGGGTTTGTTGTTTTTTCATGTGAAACTTAGAATTGTTCTTTCAAGGTCTGAAAAGAACTGTGTTGGTATTTTGATGGGAATTGCATTGAATCTGTACATTGCTTTTGGCAGGACGGCCATTTTCACTATGTTAATCCTACTGATCCATGAGCATGGGAGATCTTTCCATCTTCTGATATCTTCTTCAATTTTTTTCTTCAGAGACTTGAAGTTTTTTTTTTTTCAAACAGGTCTTTTACATGCTTGGTTAGAGCCACACCAAGGTACTTTATGTTAATAATGGCTATTTGTGAAGGGTGTTGTTTCCCTAATTTCTCTCTCAGCCATTTTGTCTTTTGTATATAGGAGGGCTTCTGATTTTTTTAAGTTAATTTTGTATCCAGTCACTTTGCTGAAGGTGTTTATCACCTAAAGGAGTTCTGTGGTTGAATTTTTGGGGTCACTCATTTATATTAACATATCATCTGCAAATAATGATACTTTGAATTTTTCCTTTCTGATTTGTAGGCCCTTGATCTCCTATAGTTTTCTTTCGCTTTAGGTAGGACATTAAGTACTATGTTGAAGAGATACGAAGAGAGTGAACAGCCTTGCCTTGTCCCTGATTTCAGTGGAATTGATTTATGTTTCTCTCCGTTTAGTTTGATGTTGACTATAGGCTTGCTGTATATTGTCTTTACTATGTTTAGGTATGTGCCTTGTATCCCTGATTTCTCCAGGGATTTAAACATGAATGGGTGTTGGATTATGCAAATGCTTTTTTGGCATCTAAGGGGATGATTGTGTCATTTTTCTCAATCAGTTTATTAATATGGTGGATCACATTGATGGATTTCTGTATATTGAATCACCCTTGCAAACCTCGGATGAAGCCTATTTGGTCATGGTGGATAACATCTTTTGTGTTCTTGGATTCAAAAACAAAACAAAACAAAAAAAACAAAGCAAACAAAAAAAAACAGTAGTTTCTTTAAAAACCATAGGTTGATTTTAGTCTTTTTAATTATGTTTATGTGTTGAAGCTAACAGCACAGAAGCTGCAACCTTGGGTATCCTGGGTCATCACACTATGAGCTGGAAGGTCCTTCTTTGGTCTCAGTTCCTACCTCTAGACCCCACCTTCCATCTAAAGCAGAGTTGTCCTCACGGAAGCATCAACCTAGTTCACAACAGCCTCCTTTTCCCATGTATCTGTAACCTTTTCTGCAATCTTCAGCCACTTCACTCTGAGATGGTTTCAAGTTTTTAATCCTTAATGATGTAATTCATCTTGTTGACCTCCTTCTCTTACTATACTGTGTTCACCTCTACTAACACTGGTCCTGGCCCCAAAGACCTAACGAGACACCAATTTTATTTAACAACTGTTTCTTGAATGTGTGACTAAAGTAATAATAGCATTTACTTCTACTTCTTAGGGAAAACAGCAAATGAAGTGAAAACAACTCCTGAGTTCATTCAGGAGGCAAATGAAGACAAGCTCAAGTTAATATTCCTTGTCTATCACCATTCCAGGGGAAAGGCTTAGTAGGATATTCATAAAACAAAGGGGTGACCTAAGGAAAGCTGCCTGACCTTTGGCTACGATGGTAGCTTAGAAGTTGCCTACATGTGATTCAGTGAAGAAGAGACAGGATAAGAAGCAATGGAGTCTATTCCAGAGAGAGGAAAAGAGCACCAGGAATTCATAAAGGGAGTGGTAGGACTCAGGAAAAGTACAGAGAAACAGGTGGGTGAGTCAGCAGAAAGCAGTAACACTGGGGTGCTAAAGATCAGTCTCCTCAGCAAGACCACTCCAGGAGCTGTGCTCATAGAATGGTACCCTCCGTTAAAATGTCTCACACTCCTGAAGGACATAAACTGACCACTGTGTAGAGTTACAGGTCTTGGACACCATCCCTTAGACACAGATCACAATTTCAGCCAATGGTTCATTTTGAGAGGTAATCGTTCTCTGTGTAGGAGTCCTTCTTAACCTCCAGCCAAGAGCTTCTGAAGGGAGCCGTTTATAGGCCTGCCATTGGGGACTGGATGATGATTTCTGATGTACCATACACAGGGCCTCAGTCTAGGGTAGCAGAATGCTATGGGCCAGACAGTAGATGTAGTCCCTCTCTCCTCTCCCCTCACCATGTCATCAGCTCACAGAGAGACACATGGAAAACCCTTTTCTTTTGAGACATAGTTGTACTATAGTCCTAGTGCACCTGAAATTCCTATGTAAAACCTCAAAATCACAGATATCATCCGTCTCTACCTTCCAAGTGCTGGGACCCAAGGTCTGTGCCGCCACACCTTAGTACATTTTAAATTTTTTAAAAACCTTTATACTTTTTTATGTTTTTTTCATTTTGTTCATGATTCTTTTTATTATTGGGTAATCTTAGTTTCTTTGTATGTTAATCTCTTGTTCCTTCCTCTTTCAACTATATCTTCTGTACTCTTCTGTTCTCTTTCATTGCTTATATGTAACTTTGTTGACATTTATCTTTCTATTCTCTGTTCCTGTCCTAGTTAGGGTTAGTATTGCAGTGATGAAACATCATGACCAAGAGAAAATTGAGGAAAAGGGTTTATTTTGTTTACATTTCCACATTGTAGTCTATCACAGAAAGAATTCAGGAAGTAAGGCCATGGAAGAGTGCTGCTCACTGGCTTGCTCCTCATGGTTTGCTTGGGCCACTTTCACATAGCACCTAGAACTACCAGGCCAGAATAGCCCATTCACTATTGTCTGGGCCATCCCCCATCAATCACTAATTAAGAAAATGCCCTACAGTCTTTACTACATCCTGATATTATAAATTCTCTTCTATCTATCTATCTATCTATCTATCTATCTATCTATCTATCTATCTCCTTACTAACCTACCTACCTACATACATACATATATACATACTATATATATTGAGGCACTTTCTCAATTGAGACTCCCTTTACTCAGATAACTCTAGGTTGTTGCAAGTTGACCTATAATTATCTAGCACATCTCCCCAAAGAATCCATTACTTTGTTTGCAATTTCTACATAAGCCCTAATTTAATTTTTACTTCATTGTTGTGGTAATCTGAATGAGAATGACCACCATAGACTAATATATTTGAATATTTGGTTAGCTGTTGGTAGAACTGTTTGGGAAGGAGTAAGTCTGCTGCCATGTATGGCACGATTATGGTCAAGGAATCAACCTCAGAAAATGTAAGCAAGCTCTTATTTAAATGCTTTCTGTTATAAGTTGTCTTGGTCATGGTGTCTCTTTACCACAAAAGAAAGGTGACTGAGACAATAGTATACTCCTACAGTATTTATCTAGTTTGTCTTGTGATATTTGTCATGTTCTAGTAGGCTTTACTCAATTCTAAATGTTTTTCTATAGCTTACTAGGTTTGGAGTTGTTGCTGTCATATCATTGTGGTTATCATTTTGGAAAAGAATTAAGAATTATGTCCCCCAAAATTCATTTCTCACTAAAAATATTTCCAAATTATAATGGAGAAGATTCCAAACAAGAATCAAAAAAGAAAAGAAAGAAAAGAAACAGGCAATGCAATGCCTCCAAACGACATCTTCTCAGATACGGGCTTCAATTCAAAGATGCTGAAACAGATAAAATACTGATTCAAGAATTGAAAATTTACTTGTAAAAGTGAATAATGACTTTATTGAGGAGGCACACAGGTTTATGAATAGAGCACAAAAATCAAAATCCAGGACCTAAAGAGAACAATGAGCAAAAAGGATGAGAAAACCATAAATATGGGTTAAAAACAAAGCAAGTTAGAATACATATTTCATAAGAAAGCTGCAATTTTGAAAAAAATGAAATGTTTAGAATGCAAAATTAAACAAAGAAAAATAAAGAAAGCAGTGCAAAGCATCACAGAGTAGAGCAAGTAAAGGGAAGAATTCATGAGATACTACCTTTAAAAACTGAAGTAAGCTGGGCATGGTGGCACACACTTGAAGGCCAGAACTCAGGAAGCAGAGGCAGGCAGATCTTGAGGAGTTTGAGGTCAGTTTAGTCTGCATGGTAAATTTCAGAACATCCGGGATATCTATACAGTCTATTGCAAAACAAAATAAAGTAACAACAAAGGATGAAATAATATTTAAAATACAAATTTTACATATTTTCTCTTATATCTAGAATACACACACATACACACACTCTCATACTTTGTAATATGATGATCTAAAGTCAATAAAAATCACACACTAGAGTGTACCAAATTGACATTTTCCCTGTTGGTCTTCCTATAATTTTGTAGTCAATTATCATGGAAGGTCCTAGCCACCTACTTACTTTACTACTTGTTCCCTCTGCAGGGACAAAGCCTCTTCTTCCCTTGGAAATGAGAACTGAGTTGTCTATTTACATGTGAAATTTACTACAAAGGATGACCTGTCTCTAAATAACAAATTTAGAAGAAAACAGAAAATTGGGTTACTCAGACTTGGTAACTCCTATAAAATTAAAAAGTTAAAAATGAGAAAATTTTTATTAAGAATCAAATTGTTCATCCAATTAATGAGCAAAGTCCTTTTTAAAAGAGGATAGATTGTAAATGTAATATTTTCACATCGATGACAGGAACAGTCCCCTATGAAATTAAAGTTTCTTGTGAAAAAAATCTATGATAACTGTACGTTTATAATGCTAAATCACATGACATCATCTATGCTTCATCTGTTATTTTCAAAACTGCCAAAGCTCCCATATTGGACTCTAGGCTCACTCATTAAAATTAGAGGGTTATAAATTATTTGATATTGCTGTGGGACCATGTGCCACCTGATTCTTGATATTAAATTCTACTAAGATTTTATTAGTTTGCACCATTAACATTTTGTCTTAGTCCTTCTTGCTTTTACTCTAAGGTTGTATGATAACTACAACAGTCCATGGAGGAGAAATGACCGCATATTACATTCTTTATTGGTACCTTTCTGTACATTCTGTTGAAAATAAAGAATTGCCGCTTTACACTCGTTCTAAATAGCTCTACTCCATCTATCTCAGGGGTCTTCAAATATTCTTAAGCAGCTGTTTTACACGTAAATCCTATGGAGACTGGAACTATTTGCACCTGTGCTGAGAACTAACGCACATCTGGCAGCAGCCCAGCACAGCGTAGCACTGCAGCTCTCTTGATTTGTGCTGTATGTGGTCCTTCCAGGCATGAGGGCCTGGTGGGAAACATTTTTAATTTCTCTCAGAGCTTTATTTAATTTCGTAGGTATGCGTGATTGTATTTTGATTCTTAAACTAATCCATTTCTTAAATTTTCTCCTTAATAGATCTGTGAACATAATTGGATACGAAACGTCATCTGAGAAATCATTATCTAGGGAAATCCAAAGCAAGATCCAATGTGATTAGAAGCAAGAAAATTCAAGTTAGAGAATATGAAAATTAGACTTTACAAAAATTTCCTTTGCTCTCGTTATGATTTTATTCTAGTTTTTAAATTTATTAATTTTATATTAATCACAGGTTATGTACTTTGTATCCCATCTGTAGCCCCTTCCCTCATTCCCTCCCACTGTCCCCATCCTTCCCTCATCCCTTCCCTGCCCCTTCCCAAGTCCACTGATAGGGGAGGACCTCCTCCATGATTTTATTCTTTCACGGATAAAAATTCTAAATATTCTACAAATGTCTGTCATTATGAAGATTATCCAGATGTTACTAGATTTCTCAAAAAAGACACTTTTCAATAAACAAATTGGCCAGGTGATAGTAAGAAAGAAAAGGGGGAAAGGAGGAGGAAAAAAAGAGAGAGGCAGAGAAGGTAGACTAGGGAAGACTGAACGAGGAAGAGAAGCAGGAACATTTGGGAGCAGGTAGGTAACAAAGTGTACGAAGGTGGTGGCTTAATAATAGAGTAGTTAATGCAATATCTTCAAGTTGATATTTTATAACGCATACAAGTAACAAATGTGCTCTTCCAGGATTGCAGTTCAGAAATACTAAAGTGTTGGCAGATTTTAATTTAGTGTGTTACAACTTTTATTTCTCTAAAAAAATTTAATAGCAAGACCACGAGCCACACCTACCCACTCTCCCCGCCAATATAACTTCTATAACTACCACCTTCTCTGAGAGATCCACGCATCAAGCTAAAAATTAAGATACGGTTCGGGTGGTACAGCTTCATGATGGGATTTTCCATGTACCTAATGTCAGGAGACACTAAAAATTTCAGACACGCAGTAATCAATTCAGCCTTACCCTTTCATGTGTCTGTGTGTGTGAGTGTGTGTGTGTGTGTGTGTGTGTGTGTTTGTCTGTATGTCTGTGTGTGTCTGTGTGACACATGGGATGTATTAGGAGCACATCCAACAGAAACTCATAGAAATGTATGCCTAAAGAGAGAAAAAAAACTGAGATAATGAATACTGAGGTTCCCACTTGCCACTAACTTCATATATTTGTCTCCTAAAGTAGAGGTGCACATTAAATGCAAAAAAAAAAAAAAAGTAAGAGAATGCCCTTACTGATCTCAGGGATTTTTATGGAAATTTAGAGAGTAAAAGATATTTTGTTTGGTTTTTTCTTAATACAAAGACTTTAGCAGTCTAAATTTTTTCAAAAGATCTTTCCCACTACACCTTACAAAGAACTAAACAGTAAATTTTGTTTATTCAGAATATTTAGAATATCTTTCTCTTTCTTTCTATTTCTGCTATAGCTTAGACTCTTCAGCAAAGTCTGCTCCCTCCCATCACCTCTGCACTGATTTTGCTAATTTAAACAAGAATACACCTGATTAAAGACCAGATGTCCTGACAGTGGGAGGTTGGTTTATTTTTACATGTGTATTATATTATAGAAGAAATTAAATTTGTTAATGAAGTAACTATATTTCAATTAAGTAAAACTTTGATCTGGTCTCTTCCTCATCTTGTAAAAGAAAGTATCATATTCCATACACTAAACCGAGGTGCTGCCAAAAGCAGCTGGAAATTTAGAGGAAAAAATTCTGCCCTCAAACACACTTTGAGAAGGCTCCTGACTGTTCACAATCTCTGAATCATAATACAGGACACACAAGGTTTGAAAATATGACCTTTCCAGATTATAGGGTTTGGGTGAGATTGTTGTAGAAAGTACTAATAGTATTGTATTAAAATTATAATTGAGGTAATGGTTTTGGCTTGGTCCTAGTCAGGACATTGCTTTTCTGCCCATAAGGAAGTATGAATGTTCTACTTTACTGACCTCAAGACATGCAGGGAAGAAAATCACATCAAACAATCTGATTTTAATGCACACTTCTACTTTTAGAAAGATGAAGAACTTGACATTGTAGAAATGGTTTTACCTCTAATTTAATAGTTCATCTGATCTGAGAATAATCTATGAATGTGTCCTCATATAGTAAGAACAAAAGTGTGATCTTTAAATAATGTAAGTTATTTCACTGTATATTAAAAGATTATTTGTAACTTGTCTCGGGAAACAAACAAAGAAACAAAAAAAAGCCACATGATCAACTATATGTAACCTTGATGATAAATATCTATTTGATACCTAGTCATGGTATCACATGTCTATAATCCCAGTACTCTCTGGGATGAGGTACAATGATCATGAGGTTGAAGCCAGCATGGGCTACATAATAAGACCCTGTCTCAACAAAAAAGAAAAAGCTTATATATTTATAAAATGTAAATGCGGAGGATGTCCAAGATGGCTGCTACTAGAGGACACTGTGTCTGAGGAGTAGGACAACAGAAATAACGCAGCGACCAGGAGACTGAACTCTGGGACCTAAAACGCCAGCACCCGTGATTGCCAGGTGAGCAGAACTCCCACGGTGA
>JAQQSO010007072.1:0-10874 GCA_028658305.1 Pachyuromys duprasi | reverse complement strand
AATGCAATTCCCATCAAAATACTCACACAATTCTTTACAGACCTTGAAAGAAAAATTCTCACCTTCATATGAAGAAACAAAAAACCCAGAACTGCCAAAACGATCCTGTACAACAACAGATCATCTGGAGGTATCTCCATCCCTGATCTCAAGCTGTACTACAGAGCAATAGTAATAAAAACTGCATGGTGTTGGCATAGAAACAGAACGGTGGATCAATCGAATCAAACAGAAGACCCAGAAATAAACCCACCTATGGAGACTTGAGTTTTGACAAAGAAGCCAAAACCATTCAATGGGAAAAAGACAGCATCTTCAACAAATGGTGCTGGTCCAACTGGATGTCTACATGCAGAAAAATGAAAATAGATCCATATTTATCACCCTGCACAAAACTAAAGTCCAAGTGGATCAAAGACCTTAACATGAAACCAGACACACTAAACCAGTTAGAAGAAAAAGTAGGGAAGAACCTAGAACTCATTGGCACAGGAGACTACTCCCTAACAACAGAGGCTCTAAGATCAACAATAAATAATGGGACCTCATGAAACCGAAAAGCTTCTGTAAAGCAAAAGACACTGTCATCAGAGCAAACTAACAGACTACAGACTGGGAAAGGATCTTCACCAACCCTATATCTGACAGAGAGATGATATCCACAATATATAAAGAACTAAAGAAGTTAAAAAGCAACAAATCAAGTAATCCAATTAAAAAATAGGATATGGAGCTAAACAGATAATTCTCTGTAGAGGAATACAGAATGACAGAAAAACACTTTAAAGAAACGCTCATCGTCCTTAGCCATCAGGGAGATGCAAACCAAAATGACCCTGAGATTTCACCTTACACTCATCATAATGGCTAACATCAAAAACTCAAGTGACAACACATGCTAGAGAGGTTGTGGAGAAAGTGGAACCCTCCTCCACTGCTGGTGGGAATGTAAACTTGTACAACCACTCTGGAAATCAATCTGGCACTCTCTCAGACAATTAGGAATAGTGCTTCCTCAAGATACAACTATACCACTCTTAGACATATATCTAAAAGATGCTCAAGTACACAACAAGGACATTTGCTCAACCATGTTCGTTGCAGCTTTATTCGTAATAGCCAGAAGCTGGAAACAACCCAGATGTCCCTCAGTTGAGGAATGGATACAGAAATTATGGTACTTTTACACAATGGAATACTACTCAGCAACTAAAAACAAGGAAATCATGAAATTTGCAGGCAGATGATAGGATCTAGAAAAGATCATCCAGTGGGAGGTATCCCAGAAGCAGAAAGACACACACGGTATATTCTCACTTGTAAGTGGTTACTAGACATATAATATAGGATAAACATACTAAAATCTGTACACCTAAAGAAGCTAAACAAGGAGTAGGACCTGGAGTAAGATGATCAATCCTCACTTAGAAAGATAAATGAGATGGATATTGGAAATAGGTGAAAACAAGAAACAGGACAGCAGCCTACAATAACAGGGCCTCTGAAAGACTCTACCTAGCAGTGTATCAAAGCAGATGCTGAGACGCATAACCAAATTTTGGGCAGAGTGCAGGGAATCTTATGAAAGAAAGGGGAGTTAGTAAGACCTGGAGAAGACAGGAGCTCCACAAGGACCAAATATATCTGGGCACAGGAGTCTTTTTTGAGACTGATTCTCCAACAAAGGATCATGCATGGATATAACCTAGATCCCCTGCTCAAATGTAGCCCATGGCGGCTCAGTGTCCAAGTGTGTTTCCTAATAAGGGGAACAGGGATTGTCTCTGACATGAACTCAATGGCTGGCTCTTTGACCTCCCCACCCACCATGGGAGGAGCCGCCTAGCTAGTATACAGAGGAGGACATTGCAGCCAGTCCTGATGAGACCTGATAAGCTAGGGTCAGATGGATGGGGAGGAGGACCTCCCCTAGCAGTGGATTTAGAGAGGGGCAGGGAGGAGATGAGGGAGAGAGGGTGGGATGGAGAGGGAATGAGGGAGACAGCTGGAATACAAAGTAAATAACCTGTAATTAATATAAAAAATAAAAAGCTTAATAAAAAAAAAACAAGAAAAAACCCAAAACAAAAACAACAAAAAAGAAGTGCTTGAGCTATGGATGGATATTTATATCATCTTATGTCTTAAATGTTATAGAGATCTGAATGAGGCATTTTCTGTTTTTCTTTGAATCTATACAAAGAAAAGAAACTCTCTAAGGCAATGTTTAAAAGAGCAAACTATTTTGTGCTATGCAATGGATACTATGGTAGGAGCTAACAGACTAGAGTCCAGCTAACAGTAGCCTGCTTGGTGGTTTTAGGTAATCCATCTATCCTGTGAGAGCTTACATTCCTCACACATAAAATATATTCTCATAGCTTCCAACAACCCTTCTTGCCATTTCTGTACATGGCCAGGGGCATGATTATATAGCCATTGATACACAAAGCGATTTTCTCACAGAACATGCCAAGGATTCTAGGAAGGCATTCGGTGTACTCTTTACTTCGGAAAGTCCTGTATCTGTTCCAATTAGGAAAACCATGCAGAAGGGGAAATTTTTATATCTTCCTGCAACATGAGAAAACTTGTAAATCAGAAACAAAAACAATGTCAGGCTCATAAAAAGCCTCCAACTACAACTAGAATTTATTGAATAAGAAATAATTAAAAATAAAATTTAAAAATAAATGAAGCTCTTTAGAAAAACTCTGAAAATGTACCAAAAGTTTAGTTCTTAAATGTTTTAAGGAGCAAGTTATGATCACAGGGTTCATAATGTGTCTCTTGCATCCTAAACCATGGGTAGAATTGCATTGTTCTGCTAGCCCTTTGGAAGGAGATCTTAGAGAGTTTCAAATCATTAATGAATTTACACCTCAGACGCAGGAAATAGTAAACATTAACCTGTGAGGCTGCGGGAAAGAAACACTTGGGATCTTCATGGTTTTACTTTCTTGGGCATATTTTTCGACTTTGTCCACAACCTTGCCTTCCTAGGTCATTCATTTTGATATACTCCTCTTACACACATATTCCATCCCTCCAAATTTTCCAGGTGTACAGAGCTTTTGTTCTTCCTCTTAGTTCAAAAGGCATATCCAAAATTGATGAGAATAGTAGTTTACTGGAAAGGACTTAAAGAAGGGTAGACAGCAGGAGAGTAAAGCAGGACCATGGCGGCAAAGAGGGAGATGATGTGAGGCAGATGGGCCTGCTGCTCAGTTCGGCTGAGAGCTTGGGTGAAACTCAACTCGTAAGTACCATATTTGAATGTGAGGAAACTGAACAACACCCAACCCCATCCCAGCTGAGAACTTCTCCCATGTCAGCCAATTCTGCTTTCTTGGTGTCCAAGTCAAAAGAAAGCCCTCCAGCAGAGATACAGTGCCTGTAGAGGGTGTTGGCATGCAAGCGATGAGAATAGATGGGCTAGGGCTCAGGCACCACCCACAATATTTCTCACTCCCATTTGGTACATGACAGCTTCTGTGCTTTATGCACACACCATTTCCTCTGCTTAAAAATCTAACCTCTTCCATTCTTTCATATTTCCTATTTGGGCTCATTTTTAAAGTTTACCTGTTTTTGAAAATCACATCCAAATCCATGTATGTTTACAAAATCAAGTCAAGATCATTTAATAGTTTTTCTTAATAGGAACTAGCAAAATAATTGCTAACATTCACAGAATGCCTAATAGATATACAAGTACTTTGAAACTAGATACAGCTCAGGTCTTCTCTGTACTGTGTAGAAGCTATGTAGTTCTTTGAGATAGAAAACACAGGAGCTAATAGAGGATTCATATGGTCTATATTTTAAGGCCAAACTACAAAACACTCTTTCTCCAAGACATAGAAAGTGTAGAAAACTACCCTAAAGATTTCAGTATGTAGAGCTATGGAGGCTGCCCAATAGTTGAGCTTGTTGTGCAAACATAACGACCTGAGTTTGCATCTCTAAAACTGCATAAAAGCCTGGCATGACGGTCCACATGGGTAACCCCAATGCTAAGGAGACAGAAATAAAGATGGGGTGGTGCTGGGGTGTCCCTGGTCAGTCAGCCTCACTAGAACCATACGCTCTAGATTTAGTGAGAATCTCTACCTCAAAAACAAAACCATCATACAGTACAGGATAGACATACTACCATGCAGAGACTCCAAGAAGATAAGCCCAATGGGCATTGTAGGTATCATGTAGACCCACTAGTTAGGGGAGTGGGGGATATCTCTTTTATGGACTATGCTGCTTGCTTTTTGATCACTTCCTTCTGATGAGACTACCCTAGAGGCCACAGGGGAGGAAGACAAACTCAATCCTCATGTGAATAGGCAACCTGGGGTATCCGGGTAGGAGTGCTCCCCTATTCTGAAAAATAGGGGAGAGAGGATGGGGGAGGGAGGGCAGGACTGGGAAGAGAGGTGGGAAAGACCTATGACCCAGATGTAAATTGAATAAATTAATTTTTAAAAAACCACATATATCACTAAGGAACCCACTATAAAAGAAATATCCAAAGATCTATACCTACAAAGTAGAAAGTGAAAGATATCAGAAGGTAATTTTCGAAAAAGGGTGATCGCAAAATTAGCAACCATTTAAAAAACTAGTTACATGTTAAATCTATAAAAATAAAGGTAAGACTAAGAAGGTAGGTAAGATTGGTCAGCACTGAAATGTATGGCAAGAGAGTAAGAGGACAGGGATGGGATGATACCACAGGTAGATACTTCTGTGTGTGTCACCTTGACGTAGACAGGGTCATCTGGGAAGTGAGAACTTCAACTGCGGAATACCTCCATGAGATCGGCCAGTAGCAAGTCTGTGGGGACTTTTTCTTGATTACTGGCTGATGTGAAAGAGCCCCGCTCACTATGGTGTCACCATCCCTGGGCAGATGTCCTTAGGCTGTTTAAGAAAGGAGGTTGAACGAGGGTTATGAAGCAAGCCAGAAAGCAACATGCCTCCATGACTCTTGTTTCAGTTCCTGCCTCTAGGTTTCTGCCTTGAGTTCCTGCTCGGTTTTCTCTTCAGGATAGACTGTAACTGTAACTGAAATGAATCCCTTCCTCTACAGTTTGCTTTTGGTGACGGTGCTTACCACAGCAACAGAAAACAAACAAGGACAGGGGGGTTATGATATTTAATACTCAGAAGATATGTTATCTGGAGGAAGAAAGTAGAAAAATAACATCTACACTTTGTTTCACGTGTAGGTTAGGAGGGGAGGAAAAAATAAATACAATGCAGGTATGAGGAAGAATAAATGAAGTCAATAAAGCAGAAAGAAAAAAAAATAACTAACAGTTGATTATAAAGCACCAAAGCACTTATATGTGTTAAGGACTGAAGGGCTGCACCTGATATTTTATTCTTTCTAGCAAAACAATCAAATAGTGTTTTACAGATGAGAAAAGTAAAATGTAGAGAAGGAAGTTAAGAAACTTTTTAACATCTTAAACTAGGAAATGACTGAGACAAGTTGAAATAAGCACCAAAGTTCTTACTGTTAGCTATTGTAACATTCAGCTTCTGGAAGTATATCCAAAGATGAGTAACCATAATAATCATAAGTGTGTTAAGCTCACAGGTAAATACTCACGGATTCTCAGGGGCTGGAAAGGTAGCACAGTGGTGAAGAGAACATGATGCTCTCCCAGAGGACCTGAGTACATTTCCAAGCATCTGTGTTAGGCAGCTCACAGCTACCTTGGCATCTGCACATATTTGATATAGCACATACATAAATTCAGGCATGCACACACAGTAAACTAATAAATCTTCAAAAATGGATTCTGATAGATTTTTTTTAAAAATACATTCTCAAAAAATATATTTTAAAAGTCTGGGGGAAAATGGTCAGTGACCTCAAACACTCAATATTTGTAAAGTTTATAGGCAAATCTACATAAAGGTTGTTGAGAGAGAAAGATTGTAAACCAAGGTGACTTGTGAACAAAACTAACTTCAGATAAGCTCAAGTACACAGTAAGGACATTTGCTCAACCATGTTTATAGGAGCTTTATTTGTAATATCCAGAAGCTAGAAACAACCCAGATGCCCCTCAACTGAGGAATGGATACAGAAAGTGTGGTACATCTACACAATGGAATACTACTCAGCAATAAAAAACTAGGAAATCATGATATTTGCAGGTCAATGGTGGGAACTGGAAAAGATCATCCTGAGTGAGCTATCCCAGAAGCAGAAAGACACACATGGTATATACTCACTCATATAGACATGTAATAAAGGATAAAACTACTAAAATCTGTACACCTAAAGAAACTAATCAAGAGGGAGGACTCTGGCTAAAATTCTCAATCCCCATCCAGAAAGGCAAAGATGATAGACATCAGAAGAAGGAGAAAACAGGGAACAAGTCAGGAGCCTGCCACAGAGGGCCTCTGAAAGGCTCTGCCCTGCAGAATATCAAAGCAGATGCTAAGACTTATGCCCAACCTTTAGGTAGAATGCAGGGAATCTTATGAAAGAAGTGGGAAATAGTAAGGTCTGGAAAAGACAGAAGCTCCATAAGGAGAGCAACAGAACCAAAAAATCTGAGCACAGGGGTCTTTCCTGAGACTGATACTCCAACCAAGTAGCGTGCATGGAGATAACCTAGAACCTCTGCAGAGATATAGCCCATGGCAATTCGGTGTCCAAGTGGATTCCATAGTAATGGGAACAGGGACTGTCTCTGACAGGAACTGATTGGCCTGCTGTTTGATCACCTCCCCTGAGGAGGGAGCAGCCTTATCAGGGCACAGAGGAAGACAATGCAGCCACTCCTGATGAGACCTAATAGACTAGGATCAGAAGGAAGGAAAAGAAGACCTCCCCTATCAGTGGACTTGGGGAGGGGCATGCATGGAGAAGGGGGAGGAAGGGAGGAGTTGGGAGGTGAGGAGGCAGGGAGCTACATGGAGGATACAAAGTGAATAAAATGTAATTAATAAAAAATTTTAAAAGTATAGATTAATAAAAAAAGATTAAAAAGAATTTTGAAACTTTGTTAACTGGATAAAAGATGAATATATTGAAATGATTGTCATCACTCTTCTACATTAGTAAAGTAATTTGAAATATATTTAGATATATACACTTTTTCTTAAAAATATACATTCTCTCACATAATATATTCCGATTATGGTTTCTCAGCCCTCTGTTCCTCCTTGCTCTTCCCTCTCTTACCTCTCAACTAGATCTACCCCCTTTGTGTCTCTCATTAGAAAACAAACAGGCCACTAAAAGATAATCATATAATAAACACAATATAATGAGATAAAACAAAACTAACACATCAGAATAGGACAAAGCAAACTGAAGAAAAAAAGCCCAAGAAAAGGCATGAGAAACTGAGGCTCACTCATTTGCACACTCAAGACTTACACACACATACACACTAAAGTAGGAATCATAATATATACTCAAAGACGCTTTAGGGTAAAAAGAGTGAAGAAAAATATAGACAAATAAAATATGATAAGATTTAAAAAGGAAAATCTGTGACATAACATTATGAGACAAGGAACCTCCAAAGATGCCGAGTCCATTTCCTATAGGCCATCTACTACTGAGCATACAGCCTACCCTTAAGAGTAGTACTTCTCCAGGGAGACTGTCTTAGAAGAAACTGAGCTTTCATTTGCAAGTAGTTATCAATTGAAGATTGCTTCCAGTTTAAGGGTGTGGTCATGTGTCTACTTTCATCTCTAGCATCCCATCTGGTGCAGGCCCAGTGTGTGCTGCTTCAGTGTCAGTGAATTCATATGAGCTATGATCACGTTGATTTAGAAGGTCTTGGTTTCTTGGTTTCTTCCATCATCTCTGGCTTTTAAAATCCCTCTGCCTCCTCTTCCACAGGGTTTTCTAAGACCAGAGATGAGGGGTTTGGTGGAGACACCTGTTTCTGGTTTAGTGTTCTGAAGTCTCTCATTCTCTGCATAATGCCTGCCTAGGGATCTCCGTATTTGGTCCCATCTGCTGTAGAGGGAAACTTTTCTGATGATGGCTGAGAAAGGCCGGATGAGTACAGCAAAATGTCATTAGGAGTCATTTTATTGCTACTCTTTTTTAAAAAAAAGACATTAGTATTACTTTCACCCTAGAACCTTGGGTACCTAATCTCAGGTACTTGATCTCCTAAGCACTATCAGGTATGTGCTCTGTCTCATGGAACGGGTCTTAAAACAAATCAGAATCAGCTTTGTGCCACCACTGAACTACCATATTGTGCAGGCAGGACCTCATCACAGGGTTTGGGGCTGGGTTTGTGTTTACAGTTCTCCTTTGGTAGCATGCTCTACCTTCCCATACCAAAGAAGCTAGCACACACGAGTGAAGCTCTGTGTAGGCAACGGTTCAAAATTGTCCATGGTCATTGAGTTGTGTAGGTGCTATCCTCAGCAGAGGGGACTTGCCATCAGTTTGTGAAGAGCAACCTATAGTCTTGGCAATAGCCCAGATTGTTTGGAGATTCTCATGGAACCCCTCTAGCCAGCAACTCAGTTAGATGTAACCCAGTCCTGGTACTGAAGCTTCATTTGGTGAGGAGAGAAAGCCATTTGGGGCTCTGCCTCCCCTATTATTTGGTGTTTTCATTTAGATCACCTTCATAAAAACATACATTTTAGGAAACCTCTAATGTATTAGTTTTCCATACTACTCCACAAATGACCCTTAATTTTAGCCGTCCCTCCTCATATTCCCTCCCTCATCCCATTCTTCCCTCCCCCTCTCCACATAATCCTCCCATTCAAGCCCCCTCACATTCCATCCACAACTAATCAATTCTGTTTCGCTTTCCTAGAGAGATCGGCCTGCCCTCAGTATGCCAGGTCTTTTATTTTATACCTGACCTCTATGGTTCCATGGATCATAGATTGGTCATTGGTTACTTAGCAACTAATATCCACACACAAAAAGTGAATACACATCACATTTGTCTTTCTGGGTCTGGGCTACCTCACTCAGGATGAAATTTTTTTCTAGTTCCATTCATCATTCATTTACCTGTAAATTTAATGATTTCTTCTTCTTCTTCTTCTTCTTCTTCTTCTTCTTCTTCTTCTTCTTCTTCTTCTTCTTCTCCTTCTCCTTCTCCTTCTCCTTCTCCTTCTCCTTCTCCTTCTCCTTCTCCTTCTCCTTCTTCTTCTTCTTCTTCATGACTGAATGAAGAACATCTAGGTAGTTTCCATATTTCTAGCCCTTATTAATAGAACAGCAATGAACATGGCAAGCATCTTTGTAGTAGGATGAAGCATACTTTGGGTAATGCCCAACAGTATTATAGCTGAATCTTGAGATTCACAAACGTCTGAAGAACTGCCACAGTGACTTTCAGAGTGGCTGTAAAAGTTTGAACTCCCACCAGCAATGAATGAGTTTTCCCTTACACCACATCCTAACCAGCATGACCTGTCATTTGTTTTGGTTTGCATTTCCCTGATGATTAAGGATCTTGCACTTTCTTTAAATTTGAGTTTCTTTTTTTGAGAATTCTTTTTAGAACTGTACCCCATTTTTTAAATTGGGTTGTTTTCTTCATATCTACACACACACACACACACACACACACACACACACACACACACACACATATATATATATATGCATGTGAGTGTATTAGCCTTCTATTGTGTGTCCATTTGGTATAAAAAAAAAACAAACTTTTCTCATTCTGTAGCCTGCTTTTCTGTCTAATGATGGTGTCTTTTGCCTTACAGAAGCGTTTCAGTTTCATGAGGTCCCATTTATTGATTGTTGATCTTTGTGCCTGTGCTGTTCCTGTTCTGTTCAGGAAGTTTTATTCTGTGCCAAGGAGTTCAAGGTTATTCCCCACTTTCTCTTTTATCAGGTTTAGTGTATCTGGTTCTATGTTGAAATCTTTGATCCACTTTGAGACGAATTTTATGCATGGTGATATGCATCTATTTGCATTTTTTTACATGTAAACCATCCAGTTTAACCAGCACCATTTGTTAAAATGCACTCTTTTTCCAAATGTGTGTTTCTGGCTTCTTTATCTAAAACCCATAGATGTATGTGTCTTCAGATTAATTCCATTGATGAGATGCCTGCATTTGGCCTATATGATGCTGGGTTTTATTGTTATAGCTAGAAGCTGTGACCAGTAATACCTCCAGCAGGTCTTTTATTATTCAGGTGTGTTTTTAGCTATCCTGTTTGGTTTTCTTTGTTGTTATTGTTTGTTTGTGTTTTATTTTTGTTTTGGGTTTTGATGAGTGTGTGTGTGTATCCATATGAAGCTGAAATTTGTCCTTTCAAGATCTATGAGGAATTGTGTAGGAGTTTTGATAAGAATACATTGAATCTGTAGATTGCTTTTAGTATGGTGGCCATTTTTACTATATTAATCCTACTGTTCTATGAACATGGGAGGTTTTTTTTTCATCTTCGGATATCTTCTTCAGTTTCTTCTTTCAGTGTCTTAAAGTTTTTAATCATGTAAGTCTTTCAGTTGCTTAGAATTACTCCAAGACATTTTATATTATTTGAGGCAATTGTGAAATGTGTTGTTTCCTTGAATTCTTTCTCAGTCCCTCTGTCATTGCATATTGGAGAGTTTCTGAATTATGTGAGCTAATTTTCTCTCCAGCTACCTTGCTGAAAGTGTTAATCAGCTTTAATCAGCTTTAATATACGACTCTGAGATTTCACCTTACACCCTCCAGAATAGCTAAGATCAAAAACTCTAGTGACAACGCATGTTGGAGAGGCTGTGGAGAAAGAGGAACCCTCCTCCATTGCTGGTGGGAATGCAAACTTGTACAACCACTCTGGAAATCAATTTGGCGCTTTCTTAGACAATTAGGAATAGTGATTCCTCAAGACCCAGCTA
>JAQQSO010007071.1:0-10875 GCA_028658305.1 Pachyuromys duprasi | reverse complement strand
GGAGGAGGGAGATGAGGGAGGGAGTGGGAGGGTAGGAGGAACTGAGGGAGGGGGCTACGCCTGGGATTCAAAGTACCTAACCTGTGATTGAGATAAAAATAAATAAATTAAAAAAAAAAAGAAAAAGAAAAATGCTGCCCTGAGTGTGTCTATATATGTCTGTATAAATGTAAGCATTTTCTTCTATTGATATCTAGAATATAGAATCATTGGTTATGTGCACATCCAGTTTTGGTCAGAATTACAAATTGCTCTTTAATGTGGTTAAATTAATTTTACCTTTACTAATGGGCGCTTGAGTCTGTTCTTTCTATTGTGCAGTTGTTATGTTTTATTTAAAACAGGACTCTATGTTGCCCTGGCTTAGCTGTAACTCCCTATGTAGACCTCGAGCTGGCCTTGAGCTCAAGAGGTTGCCTGCCTCTGCCTCCTGAGTGCTGGAATTAAAGCCGCACCACCTCACCTGGCCCTCATGAACAACTTTTCTAGGGACGTGTTCTTATTTTTGCTCTTAATTAATACTACTTCCATTGTTTTAGTCAATAAAATTTAGGTTTTCTTTGATATATTCTTGGTAATTTGTACGAAAACATTACCTGAGCAGCTTAGGTTCTTGTCTCTCTATTCTTTAATAGAATACTTTTCTTTAATGAGAAAAGTCTTATCTGTGGGTGATTGTTTGCTACAGTTCAGTGCTATAAGCCACTGATTGATGTTTTCTCTCTCTGTGTATGAAGAGTAGGTACTAGGTATCCATAGGAACTTTGGTGTGTCCTTTCATTTTCCATAGCGGAGGAAATGGGAGGGAGGGAGAAAGAAAGAGACAGAGAGCGCCTCTGTGTGTCTGTGTATTGGTTGTTGTTTGCTTTGTTTTTTAATTCTCTTTCCTGTTGGCTCCTATCTAGCATTGGTAAGAATGCCATCTCTAGAGGAGTTATTTTAAAAATGGGTGCTACAGAGTTTGAGTTTACTTCTTTTAAAATTTATTTTTTTTTAATGTGTTAAGTTTTGCCTGCATATATGTCTGTGTGCCATAAGCATGCCGAGTGCCTGTGGAGCCCAGAAGAGTTTGTGTTGGATCCCTTGAAACTAGAATAACAAAAAGTTGTGAGCTGCATGTGGGTATTGAATCAAACCTGGGTCCGTTTGGAAGAGCAGCCAGTGCTCTTGACCACTGAACCACCTTCCCAGCCCTTGGAGTTTAGTGTAGGTTTATTAGTTATTAGTATATAGTGATCTGTGGTTTTGGAAAAGTGTAATTGATCATAGATAACACTGCTTGAGTAAGCTACCTCTTCATTGAAAAAACTTCTGGAAGCTTAGGGGATTGTACATACCCTAGGCTCTGCTACTTGATTTAGTGACTTCTAAAATGAACACCGCATACTTCCTAAACATCTAGGGTTATGATCTGATTAGGAAGACAGATGCTTTCAAGCCAAGGTCTCTAAGCCTGTCCGCATTGTTTCTCACCTGTGGACACAACTCCTTTGGGGTTGTGTATTAGATATCCTGTATATCAGATATTTATATTACAATCTATAACAGTAGCAAAATTACAGTTATGAAGTAGCAAGAAAATAATTTTATGGTTAGGAGGGTCACCATAACATGAGTTGTAGTAAAGGATTGCAGCATGAGGAAGTTTGAGAACCACTGTCTTAGAGCCTCATGAAGCAGCACTGCCTTGGTGCTTTCTGGAACAGAATGGTTGCAATTAAAGTTACCAGCTCCTGTTTTCTGTTTGTGCTTCAGTAGACCTTACCCCCAACAATTTTGTTTTAAAATCTTATAGAATATTCTGATTCTAATAGCTAAAAGGGACATATTCCAAGTGTGGTGACATCTGTTTTGTTATTTTTCTATGCTTAGAGGTTTGATATCTCAGCCTTTCATTAAGAAATGTGCTTTTAAGACAATTTTAGTCTTTAAACTACTGACTTATTTTTAGTTTATGCAAATTAGAAACTTTCTGGAGGATATGTCAAAGTGTTCTTATTTAATTTGATTACAGGGACAGGAGAGGAGTGAAAACTTTTATTTTATGTTGCTGCTACTATTATAGATCCCTGTATGGAATTGAATGTATAGTGGGTATAAAATCAGCATCAGAATCTTTTTAAAACTTAACATTTAAACGGCTATAAGAAGCCAAAATTTTTTTTCTGCTTTTTATCAAAAATTCTAATTTTGGTTTCCAAGCCATTTAAGGAAGGGGAGCTTAAAGACTAGAATTTCCTTGGATTGTTATTTCTAGTATTATGTGATTTGATGGAAAGTATGTTTGTCTTGAGCTCTGTTAATTTTTACCATTACGTACCTTGATGTTTCCTTCATTATGTGGAAACTTTCCTTTTTAACCTGTCCTTAGTTACATACTATTATGTGTCTTTTAATTAAGTCACTTTGTTATTTTAGCCTTGTCTTTGTCTGAGGTGTGGTTCCTAGAAGGAGGCCCGTGCTGGGTGTGGGAGTCACTTGCTTGGCCAAAGGAATATGAGCAGTGACATAGGTAGTGTCGGTTCTGCAGTGGGGGTGGCCAGTGTCCACCCAGAGTGCCATGGGTCTGCAATGAGGAAGGAAGGCCTTAGGGGAACAGTCAGATATTTTCATTAATTGCTTAAGACTATGGTGTACCCACTAATGAATACATCTGAAAACCTGCTTGAAGAATAGTGTACCATGGACAGATACTACTGCAAACTTAGAGATTTCAAAAACTTCGGCCTTTTAAAAGCCTGATGTTGTGGACCAGGCCTTGATCCCAGCCCTCAAGAGGCGGAAGTTAGATCAGAGTATCACAGTGTGGGCCTTGGCAGCCCTGGCAAGCTGGGCACAGTCACCCAATGGAAGAGACAAGTAATGAAAAGCAGACTCAATTTGGCCAGATTGCGAAGAGAAAGCATTACAGTGGTGTAGTGACCCAAGTTCCCATTTTTTCTCCTTAAGGACTAGGTCAGCAATCTCCTAATCATTTCTTCAGATTATATTGCCTTGTTGACAAAGAGGAGTAAATATAAGGCAGATTTATACATATTTTCATAGCTTGGGTGTGAGTGAGTTAGTATTTAATTATTACTAATATACATTAGCTATGCATGTTAATTAGTTTCACCGGTACATGTGTGTGTATCCCACCTTGATCATACCTACCTTCCCTACTGCTACCTTCTATTACCCCTCGCAAATGGTTTGTGGCGTTGTGGTTGATGGACCCTGTTAAGTAGCATACATTATTTTAACTGAGGGACTGAACGTAATGAACTAATGAACGTGCCATACAGAGGGCAGGGAATCTTAGAGCTCCCAGATATTTATACAGCAACTTTACCATACGAAAAGGAATTCAAGCAGAGGTGTAATTTTTTTGAAAGTAGAAGTTTATATAAGGTCTTTCCTCCACCTACGTGATTTCTTTGTTCTTTGGAATTCTTTGAGATTAAAACATCTTTCATTCCTATCCTTTAACTTAAGGAAGTCAGTGACTAGCTAGGAGGGACTTCAAAGTACAAGGGGGTAGCAAGGCTGTTTTCTTTCATCTATTCCTTTATATTCTGTGTTTGAACAGTAACCTATAATGTATATTCTTTTGCTTGAAACAAGGCTGAGTGAGTGCTTTTGGAGGGTTACTTTTACTCTCACAGTATTTAAGGCAGATATAACCTTCACTTTTATATATATCTTTGCTCAGTAAGGCATTGTAAATTACAGCTTTTTAAATTGTGGGATGCTTGTAATGGGGTGGGGCATAAAATTTGGCCACACTAAAAGCTTTTTGGTAGCTTAGGTAGGGTTTCTGTTACTGAAATTTTTGCTCATAACACTATGATCAAAAGCAAGTTTGGGAGGAAAGGGTTTATTCAGCTTACACTTCCACATCTTAGTCCATCTTTGAAGGAAACCAGGATAGGAACTCAAACAGGACAGGATCCTGGAGGCAGGGGCTGATTCAGAGACTATGGAGGGGTCCTGCTTCCTGGCCAACTCCCCCATGGCTTGCTCAGCCTACTTTCTTATAGACCCCAGGACTACCTGTCTTGGAATGGCACCACCCACCATGGGCTGGGCCCTCTCCCATCATTCACTAATTAAGAAAATGCCTGGATCGATCTAGAAAAGATCATCCTGAGTGAAGTAACCCAGACCCAGAAAGACATGCATGGGATATACTCACTTATAAGCAGATATTAGCCATATAATACCAAAAAAACATACTTCAAATCACAGACCTAACTAAAGAAGCTAAGTAACAAGGTGGACCCTAGGGAGGATGCTTAATTCTCATTTACAAGGGCAAATAAAATAGACATCGAAAGCAGTTGAAGAGAGGAAACAGAATGGGAGCCTACTATAGATGTCCTCTGAAAGATTCTACCCACCAAGGGATCAAAGCAGATGCAGAGACAGCCAAACTTTGGGCAGAGTACAGGGAGTCTTATGGAAGAGTGGACCCAGAGGCGACAGGAATTCCACAAAAAGACCAACAGAGCCAATAAATCTGGGCCCAGGGGTTCCTTCAGAGACTGATGTACCAAACAAGGACCATGCATGGGGAGGACCAGAGGACCTAGGCCCCCTCCTCAGATGTAGCAGATAGGCAGCTCAGTTTCCATGTGGGTTTCCTAGTAAGGGAACAGGGTCTGTCACTAACATGGACTCTGTTGCCTGCTACCTGATCACTTTTCCCTGGTGGTGTGGCCTTGCTAGGCCACAGAGGAAGAGGATGCAGCCAGAGCTGATGAGTCTTGATAGGCTAGGATCAGTTGGTAGGGAAGGAGTGCTTCCCCTTTCTGAGGAATAGGGGAGGGGAAGGGGGAGAGGAAGAGTGGGACCTTGATGAGATGAGGGAGGGCTCTACGATTCAGATGCAAAATGAATAAATTTAAAAAAGGAAAGAAAAGAGAAAATGCCCTCCAGGCTTGTCTGCAGTCATATCTTACAAAGGCATTTTCTCCTTTGAGGCGCCATTCTCTATGAGGGACACCCTAGCTTGTGTCAAGTTGATGAAACTAGCCAGCACAGGTGTGCTGCAATCAAAAATTATGTACAAATGAAATATGGACTGAAATCAAGATGTTTATGGCAATGTTGGTGGTGGAAGGGCTTGCTAGTAGTCCGTTATACAACCACATCACACATATGTAGTTTGTGCATGCGGTTGCACTGTGGTGCAGTATAACGCCACCTGACACTACCTAAAACATCTCAGCTCAGATTTGAGACTTGTATGTTATCAATTGCAGTATTTTTGCTGTACATACAAATTTATTTTCTTTTAGAGGAGCAGTGGTTTAATAACAAATCAAACTTATTTTTCCTGTTATTTGTCAATGTGTAAGTACAAAATTTATGTGGGTTTTGTTGAGTTACAGTTTTAACTTTAAAATTTGGTATTTGAAGGGTTCCATGTCTCAGTAGATAACAACAATGCTGCACAAACATGAGCATCTGACTTCTGATTTTAGCTCCTGCGTAAAAGCTGGGCACGCCTACATGTATGGCTGTCCCTTCATCACTGGGAGGGAGAGGCAGGAGGAGCCTGGGGCTTGCTGGCTCCTAGCCTCAGTCCTGGCTCGGCTCGGCTCCTGGAGACCTGCTCCCCCCCCCCCCCCACACACACACAAAGAATAAGGTGGGAGGGATAGATGCCCAAAGGCTTCCTTTGGCTCCCACATACTCATGCTCATGTACAGGGCTGAACAGCCACACCTCACACGCACATGCACACACACAAACAGAGACACACACGAAACATACTGGTTTTTAAAATTACTGTTTGAGTTGGTGATTTGAGTTTTAAAAAGAAACCATTTTAAAGAATTTTGGCTTAGGAGTTAAAGAGATTCTCCAATTCTGAAATGACTCTAAACATTAATACTTATGTGAAGCAGTGTTCCCAGCATTTATGATTATGAAATCAAAATGCCAGTCAACTCTGAAAAAAATACATGTTCAGTTTCAAACATTAAGTCAGTATTTATTTATGAATAATATCTATCTCATTTGTTTGCAGATTTGCTTTCTTTTTTTTTTCTTTTTTGTTTTTGTTTTTGTTTTGAGGCAGGGTTTCTCTGTGTAGCCTTGGCTGTCCTGGACTTGCATTGTATACTAGGCTGGCCTTGAACTCATTGCCTGCCTCTGCCTCTCCAAGGGCTGGAACTACAGGTGTATGCCAGCATGACTGGCTGTTTTCATTTTTAATGGCAAATTATATGTATATCAAAGAACTTCATAATTTATTTTTGAATTTTTTAAATTTTATTTTTTAATATTAGTTACAGTTTATTAACTTTGTATCCCTGCTGTATCCTGCTCCCACATTCCCTCCCAATCCCACCTTCCCTCCCTTATCTCCTTCCTGCCCCTTTCCAAGTCCACTGATAGGGGAGAACCTCCTCCTCTTTCGTCTGACCCTGGTTTATCAGGTCTCTTCAAGACTGGCTGCAAAGTCCTCCTCTGTGGCCTGGCAGGGCTGCTCCTCCCTCTGGATGTTTTATTAGCATATTTATACCTAATAAAGGGTTTTATTTTGATATTTCTTTGCAAGTACGTAATGAAATTAAATTTTATTTACACTCACTCTCATTTTCCCTTTCATCTCTTTTGGATCCACTGCTTTTCCCCAGTTAGTCCCCTTTGTACTGGCATGTCTTTTTTTTTTTTTTTTTTTTAATGGCTTGGTGAGTTGATTACAGCTGCTTGTAAGAACATGGGTGAGGATTTATATGGGCACCTTACTACTTACTGTCTACACTACTCTTTTATTCTCCAGCTGTTAACTCTGTATACATACCCAAGGAGGGATAGAGTCTCATAAGCCCTTCCCTCTTCCATGACCCATGATGTTGGGACTCAGTCTTTTGCAGATCTTGGGTAGTTAGTTAATAATCATAGCTCTTGTGAGTTCAAGAGTGCAACAGGTCTGTGATCCTGGTAGTCAGCCTTGCACACCCCTTCTTCCTCCCTACAGCTTTTACATTCCTTGTGTCTCTTCTGTGATATTCCTGAGAGTGGGAGGGGGTGATGGAAATGGACCATTTATGCCTGAGTGTTCAACAATCACTTCTCATTTTTACTATTTAATGTATCTCTCCTGTTCCCACTCACCACTTCAAAAAGAAGTTCCTCTGATCAGAGTTGGTAACAGCTCTACAGGCATAAACAGTTATTTAGAAGCAATTTGATTTCTGTTAGTCCTTACAATAAACTTCCTTTTGATTTATTTTCACTAAGTATGTGATTTGTATATTTGTTTTATAGCTTTATTTATATATCCATGGTAATCTAAAAAGTTCTCTTGAGAAAATTAGTTGTGAGCCCTTAGGAAATTATTGATATAAATAAGGTGCTCTAAACCCTTTGAAGAGCACTATGGTTAATGTTGTTTAGAAGCTGTTAGTAGAGATCAGTCTGTGCGAGGATTGATCTCTTTCCCTTCAAGAAAAACACAAGCTTCTAACTGACAACTTAAGTATGTGAGATAGGTAGATCAGGAGTGCTGGGACCGTGTAGGCTGCATAAAGAGACTGTGTGGGCTACATAAAGAATCCTTTTAGGAGACTACAAAGACTTCCTGAGAATTTGGTTTGAAGCTGAGATCTGAACACTATAAAGATTAGTTAAACACTGAGAGAAATGATAAAAAGAATTGAACATGAGTCCTTGGTCATTGTTTGGTGTCTTTCTTAAAAAATGGATTAGTAAAGAGATACACAGGTCTGAAGCTCAGAAGTGTCTAGTCTGGGCATATAAATTTGATTGTCCATTCTGTAATTATTACATAGACTTATTAATATCTTTCCCTTTCATTTTCTTAAAAAGATAAGGTACCTTTTCTGATTTGTATTACTTAGCACATTCTTGCTGGTTATAGTTCTGTGCTGTATAATTTTCAACCAAAAAAATATTGGCGCTGCTGCAACAATCTCTACCTTATTTTATGTTAGAGAAAACCTTTTCCTGTAGGGAATAGTGCACATCTCTAACATTTTTATTTGGAAAATAAAAACATGGAAAACTTGAACTTCTAGGTTATATTTTACTGCATTTTACTTATTTATTAAAAATATTAAAGCACTCAGGTGTACATGCCTTTAATCCCAGGTGATCTCTGAGTTCCAGACCAGCCAAGGCTACAGAGGGAGATCCTGTCTCAACAAACAAATGTTAAAGCTTATTGTTGTATTTTGCGTTAACATGTACTATTAATTATCTTTTAGTAACACTGCTGTTAATCCTAAACAGCTGTAAAACCAAATCACCACACAGAGACTATGATTTATTTCGTTAACCTAGAACCCAATGCTGGGCAATAGTTGTTCCATCCTAACCCTCCAAGCCCACGTAGTTTCTACCATTCAGATTTCCCACATTATACTTGCTTTTAGTCCTTGCTTTATACTTGCTTTTAGCTCAGGTCCTGTCCATCTCTCCACTTGGTTCCAAGACCCTTCCTCCTGCTCTGTCCTCCGCCTCCCACCTTCCTGTCCTCTGGCTCCTCCCTTTCTCCCTCCTTCTCCTTCCTCTCTATTGCTCAACATTGTGGCTAGTTGTTTTATCTTGGCTGTGTTTACAAAAGTTGAGACAGGTGATGTTTAGAATAAGTATCTCAATGCAATGCCCAGATTGAAACCAGAGAGTGGAGGAGAGAAATCAGCATTTGAATGAACAAGGGTAAGGTGTATACATTCCAAAAGAACATTATACCAACATTTCCCCCTTTAAGTCCAATAAAAGGCTCCTTTTTCTTTCACTACAATAATAATTATGAAATTATGAAAACTCATAGGTAAAATCTATGTGTGCAATGTCCAGTCCATGTGTACTTAGCAACTTAGGAGAAAGTATCTGATCATCCTCTCTATCTTGACAAGTTTAAAATTCTATAACTAAATTAGCTTTTATCCTTACTGGTATTACCTATATGAAAGGATTTCTTAACTTCTAAACAACTTAAGCTTAATTGTGGCACTATAACTATTTGGTCTTCAACCCCATCAGAGACTTGAGAAGAAATAAAATTAGTTATTAGAGTAAATAGGAAGTGCATGTTAGCAGCTTCCAAACAAGAAAAAATTGACAGAAACAGTTTGCTGCCTGAACAGTCACCCATAATTCTGTAACATTGGAGCATCATCTTCAGCCTTCTGGCTCAGAATATTTGACAGACATATATGTGAAGCAAAGCAGGAACTATTTAGGACTTGCTTACCCTGTCTTGGCAGAATTTGGCAGTCGACTTGTCCTTCATAAGCTTACCCATTTTTGGCAGAATTTTTCTGTTGTGAAGCGAGGGTATTTTCTTTACCCGAGTGGCTTGTTTGCCACATTTGAAGCCATCTCCATATGGAGGTTCTTCGATGCTCATTATCTTCTTTGAGGTAGGCGGAGTGCTGCCAGGATATGACTTGTCTCATTGTTAAAGAATCTTTGAAATAATAAAAACATTTTTAAATGCCATATTCTGTAGGTTTCTGAAGGTTTTGAAGACTACCTATCTTTTTGTAACAGATCTGTCTACAAAATCATATCTATCTGCTAAACCTAGGATGTATATATACTCCTGTGATAACTTAGACTAGTGTCTGACAAAACTATATGAGTATTTTTCCATCAATATGCAAAAACCTATACCAGAGTTAAAATTAACCTTATTTGAGAACAAATAAAACTCTAAGTTGAGTTAGATTCAATAATCTACCTTTTGGCTTATTCCTATAAGATATCCCTATATTCCTCTTTCTTTTCTTTCAATCCCTTTTTTTCTTATCTAAGAAAGAGAAAAGAAAAAAAAAGAGAGAAATCTTTGAGTATAACCTTGTTTCACTCTAAATAAGACAATTGATAATTTATAAATGTCTCCCAAATGACAATAAAAATTCATAGCCGTAGAAAACAGCCCAAAACATACTCAGCCCCCATTAAGGAAAATTGGACGTCATTCTCATGGATTTCTTCTAGCTGACAGTTTGGACATGCAGAAATCCTGTTAGAGGGCCCAAAGAAAATTGGGAAAAATTGGTTAATTAAGCAAGCAATAACATTTGTGGTCCAGTCTTTGAATGTTGAGAAATTTCAGACTTATAACAGCAGCGTTACTAAAAGATAATTAATAGTAAATATTAACGCAAAATACAGCAGCTTATGTTAATTTACATATGGGGTAAAAAATTCAAATCAAAATGAAAATTTTTCTCACAACTTACAACTATTCTTTGTGTTCTAGAAAGAAATTTGGATTGTTCTTATGGTATTACTAAATGGCATTATGTCCTCATCCTAAAATCTGGCTATCCTCTACTCTTCTACAGCTGTTTTTCATTCATAAGAGTAGACAGCAGCAATGTACTTTGTGTGTGTGTTTCACCTTGACACAACAGCTACCTTCTGAGAAGAGGGATTTTAGTAAGGAAAATAACTCCATCAGATTGGCCTATAAGCAACTCTGTGGGGCATTTTCTCTTGAGTGATGTGAGAGAGCCCAGCCCGCCATGGATAGTGTCACTACTGGGAAGGTAGTCTTGGGTGCTTTAAGAAAGCAGGCTGAGGAAGCCCTGGAAAATGTGCCAGTGCAGCATCCCTCCATGGCCCCTGCCTTTAGGTTCATGCTTGAGTTCCTGCACTTACTTCCTTGATAATGAACTATAATGCCCCCCGCCACACACACACACAATTCCTGTGGTCATGGTGTTTATTGCTGTAATAGAACACAAATCAAGACAAGCGGTTTTAGATGAAAATAAAACATCTATGTTAATAGTCAGTTCAGTTGTGTTTGATACAAGTCCATTCTCACCCTGTATTTTTAGTATATATGCCAGCCTGCTGGGGTGATGGGACACTTAGCACTCCATGTATGTAGAATTACAAGTGTGT
>JAQQSO010007070.1:0-10876 GCA_028658305.1 Pachyuromys duprasi | reverse complement strand
TCCTCAACTGAGGGACATCTGGGTTGTTTCCAGGTTCTGGCTATTACAAATAAAGCAGCCACGAACATGGTTGAGCAAATGTCCTTGTTGTGTACTTGTGCATCTTTTGGATATATGCCTAAGAGTGGTATAGCTGGGTCTTGAAAGAAGGTAGAAATTTATCTTACTTTATTTTATTTTGTATTTCAAGACAGGTTTCTCTATGTAGCCTTGGCTGTCCTAAACTGTCTTTGTAGACCAGGCTGGTCTTGAACTCACAGCAATCTGCCTTCCTCTGCCTCCCTGAGTGCTGGGATTCAAGGCGTGCCACACCACGCCTAACTAGAAGGTAGACTTTTTAGGGCATTCATTGTGACAAATCATTGGTGCATTTTCAGAAGAGAGGAAACACATGATCTGAAATGTTTCTTTTGTTATTCTTATAAAACTTTTTGAATATTACCAGGGACAAACAAAGTCACTTTGGAAACAAGCGAACAACAAGCTGCCATGAGAAGAACACAAAAGCAGAGTAGCAGATTCAATGGCCCTGTATCAATACACTGAACACACAAACTTCCATCCATCTTGTCCACCTATAGTGCATTTCTGAGCCCTGACTGACTAAGCTGAGAACATGTGCTACAAACTTACTAGTAAATAATTTACTTTTTAGTTTATCAAGTGTAGAAATCTGAAGTTAATATTGAGAACAGTAATATCTTTACTTTTGTTGATTTTAATATCTGTTCTGCTATTGTTTCTGGTTCCCCATGACTCTAACCTCCCTGTTCCTCTAGCCTTTAGTCCTCTCTCTCCCCACACCCCTCTCTCAATGGTTTACGTCTCATTTTCATTTTCAGCCTTCTTTCTATTGTTCTCCGGGAGATACTGAAAACAAGCAAAGCAACACCCTGGCTTAGATTTCTGCCTCAGGTACTTCTGCTGACATTGATTTCTCCGCCATCCTCTTCTGTTTCAGCACTTCCTAATCATTAACCCTAAATTTTGTTTTACTTTCAAATACATTTATTCTTTGGAATGGTTTTCTACTCTGAAAACATCAAGTGATGTCACCCTCTTGCTGAAATCATTTTCTGTATATCCTGTTGAGTTCTTGTGTCAGAGTCACATTATCAAAAGGGCAGAGAGACATAAAGGAAGAGTGGCTCTGTGAAATGCAAGTTTAAAAGAATAAGGAGGGAGAAAAACATACCTTTGTTCCTTCCCTTTTTTCTTCTCTCTTTTTCTAAACTTTTCGGGATGAAGGATTTTTGAATGATTTTTTTTTCTTGGTGGTTGAGGAGAGATTGCCGAAAGAACTAACAACAATAAAAAAGAAGAAACACGATTGAAGAGAAAAAACAAACAAACAACAACAACAACAAACTTAGGCCATTTCAAAAGCCTGGTGAGTGAATGTGAGTGGGAGGGCAAAGCACGAGACTCCCAGCACTCAAGTCAGAAGGACGAGAGGGCTGTCCGCTGCACAGACCAGCCTGTCTCTTGGGAGCTGGGGTGATGCCATTGCTGTTTCTGGAACCTGGAAGTCGAAAATACTGGTGACAGGTTTTTGAGTGCAACGCTTTTCATGTCACTGAGACCAATGTTACGGTATATAAGAAGCCTTTTTTAGGATTTCGAAGCTTTAGCAAGTCCATATTGACTGCTTCACTCAGAAACCAACTGCCACTAGAAAAATGATGCAGAGAAACCTGAAGTCCACCATACATTTTTTTCCAAATGCTAGAGAAACAAATGAATAGAGGAGTATGTGTGACTGAGGTTTTTTTGCATACTATTTAAGTCTAAGACATCTTTATAAAACTTTCTTTATTAGCTTAATACTAATAACACATACCCAAACGCCTGTATGTGGCCAGACTTTCTGTCCTTTGGGAAATGTCTTCAGAATGCTGAAAACACATACAGTAAGGTGCTTTGTGAACTTCAACTCAAAGGGCCTCCACAGACTGAAGACAGTAAATCATTCAGAAAAGCGTTGGTGGCAAAGCTGGCAGAAATAAACCGCCGTAATAAAATGATCCTTTCTTTTCAGAAAGTCATAAACTGCCTGTAAGACCCCAGTCTGCTCTAACACATCAACAGGATTTGTACTCATAACTCTTGAAGTCAGAAACAAGTGTCATGTGATGAGTTATAATTTATAAGTAAAGCTAAGCTGACAGTTGAATCATGAACGAAATGACCACGAGGTGGCAGTCTGTGCATACTTTTTTAATATAATGTTGTTTTTTTTTTTAATGTTAATCACAGGTTATTTACTTTGTATCCCAGCTGTGGCCCTCTCCCTCATTCCCTCCAATCCCATCCTCCCTCCCTCATCTCCTCCCTGCTCCTTTCCAAGTCCACTGATAGGGGAAGTCCTCCTCCCCTTTTATCTGACCATAGCTTATCAGGTCCCTTCAGGACTGGCTGCAATGTGGCCTAGCAAGGCTGCTCCTCCATTGTGGCGGGGGAGGGGGTGTCAAAGAGCCAGCCATTGAATACATGTCTGAAATAGTCCTTGTTCCCCTTACTAGGGAAACCCACTTGGATACTGAGCTACCATGGGCTACATCCGAGCAGAGGTTCTAGGTTATAGCCATATATGGTCCTTGGTTGGAGAAACAGTCTCATAGAAGACCCCTGTGCCCTGATATACTTGGTTATCGTGGGGCTCCTGTCCTCTCCAGGTCATACTAACTCCCCCTTCTTTCATATGATTCCCTGCACTCTGCTGATGGTTTGGTTATGAGTCTCAGAATCTGCTTTGATACACTGCTAGGTAGAGTGTACTTAACTCCTGATAGCATCCCTGAGTCACCTGAGTTTCATTTCTAAGAATAGACAGTGTAGAGCAGAATAGAAATTAAAAGGCCACAGATATATGAAAAGGTTTTACTTCCTTTTAAATTTGGTTATTTTTAATTTAAATCTATTGTGGAGTATTTGTGTTCTCTGTGTATATGTGGTGTGTACATTGTGTGTGATTATCATGTGTGTATGTAGTGTATACACTGTATGTGTGTTTGTGTATGTGGTGTGAAATGTGTGTGATGGTCATTGTGTGTATGTGTCTGTGATGTGTGTGATGTGCGTGCATGTGTGTGTGTGTGTGTGTGTTTGTAAGTGATGTGTGTGTGAGTAATGCTTGTGTGGTATGTGTTTATGTGATATGTGCAGATGTGTGTGTTGTGTATATGTATGTAAGTGTTGTATGTGTGGGGTATGGATTTCTCTGTCTTGTGTGTGATATGTGCCTGTGTGGTGTGTGTGTGTGGGGGGGTGTATGTGCGTGTTGTTTTGTTTACTTTCTTTCCAAAAGAAGCAGAAAGCCCAACTGGTTTACAGAGCCTGTAGGTCTGTCTGGGCTGAGTGACTGAGCCTGGGACACAAATGTAAACGATTTCACAGTATTCAGTTGTGTCCATAGGCCACATCTGTTTAATCAAGTATTCAAACAAGAATGATTCTTAAAATGCTGTAATTAAACAAACAGTTAAAGAGGAGCATGGGATAGAAATGAACAGGGCATGCAGTTCAGAAGAGGATGAAAGACAAGAGAGAGGATTTGTGTGAATGACGCTGGGTGAGGGCAAAGATGGAGAGAGAAGAGACCAAAGTGCTTTTCACCATCGAGCAGAGGATTCCTTTCCATTTGCATTAACCACTTTCAGATCATCAACCGGTATCTCTGCACTAGAGCTGATCTTTGTCTTAATTTCTAGCGCATTTTCACCATTGGTGAGATAAAGGAGTAAGGAGAAAAAATACCAATGTTGAAATTATCCTATGGTCTCTGTTACAGAGAAGAATATCATTTTTATTTAGAGTTAGCCGGAAGGCTGAGTCTATAGAAAAGTTAAACATCAATAAAAGCATATTTCTATTTCTGGTTCCCTCTGTAAGCTTGAGAATAAATCACACAAAATGATGCCTGTGAAACATGATCAGGTGAAAAGTTATAAAATTTAACACGCAAATGTATGTGTGCTGTATTTAGTATGTGCGGACATAGTGATGTGTCAAGGTGTATGTTGATTAGGACTGGCTGTTAGACTGGGATTTAAGAATATGGTAAAAAAAATTGTTTTCACTACATAGTTTTGATGTCAACTTTTTTATTATTAAAATAAAAGAACATCATTTATTATATCTTGAAGTTGAATAACACATTTAAGTTGTTATGCTAGACCAAAGAATTCATGAATGTGAATTTCTATGAAACAGTTATAAAAATATCACAAAAGAAAGAGAAAGAAAAAGTAAGTGAATGAAAAAATACACTTGTCAATAATTTCAGAGTATAAAAATTGATTAAATAACGGTCCTGTATCTGAAAGAGAGGAAAATAATTTTCCTATGGCATTTTTCCTTATTTATTTGTTTATTTATTTATTTATATCTATTATAATTTATTCACTTTGTATCCCAGCTGTAGCCCCCTCCCAATCCCACCTTCTCTCCCTTTTCTCCCATGCCTCTCCCCCAGTCCACTGATAAGGGAGGTCCTCCTCCCCTTCTAACTGACTCTCATCAGGATTGGCTGCATTGTCTTCTTCTGTGGTCTGATAAGCCCTCCCCCCATGGGAGGTGATCAAAGAGCCAGCCACTGAGTTCACATCAGAGACAACCCCTGTTCCTCTTCCTAGGGAACCCACTTGAAGACTGAGCCTACCACAGAGGGCCTCTGAAAGACTCTCCTGATGGAGGGATCAAAGCAGAGGCTGAGACTCCCAGCCAAACTTCGGGCAGAATGCGATGTCAACATTTTTTATCGTAATATATATGTGTGTAAATATATGAGGCAAACATGTTTTATGTTATAACCCAGCTTGAACTTTGAACTCCCACAGCCTCAGCCTCTCCAGCGCTAGGGTTATACCATATATTGTTCGTCAATAAATAAAAATAAATGGATAAAACAACAAAATCCCAGCTATCTGAATACAGATGGGATATGAACAGAAGTGTATAGCTCACTGCTGACAGGAGCCATGGCTTTGGTCTCCGCTGACACTTTCTGCAGCCGCCGCAGAAGGTCTTATGGTCTTATGTTTCATTTGGTGCCATGTGACTTCGACGTAATACTGTGTGTTTTAATGCACCACTGAGAAAAAACAATTCATGAGGTTTGCGTTTAGACCTCTTTAACTTTAAACAGCTGCAGATCTAAGCAGGAGGCTTTATAGGGGAATGGAGTGGGGTCACAAGACTTAGTCATTAAAATGAAAGGGACTGGAATTTTTTTAAGTACAGAAGATTTAAAAATGAAAACCACCTTTTCTGCAACACAATGGGATGATACAGTAAAACAAAAGAAATAGTAAATTTCCTAAATAAACGTGTTTCAAAGATGTAAGTGAGTGAGGTAAGACTGGCCCACTGTAAGAGTTCCCTCAAATATCAGTTCCTTGGTCTCCTTGGAAATTTCAAAGAAGATAATAAAGTTTTGGAGCCATCGATAATATTGCTTAAAGGTTTAATAGTAACCCATAAGGAAATGAAGTTAGCAACACACAAGAGATTCCACTGTCTGCAATCATCCCAGCTACACTCATGTGAAATCATGATGTGAGGGAAAAATGCTTAAGAAATAGAAGCGTTCCTTTATCTTCCTTTTTATTAAATTTTAAGTTCACATACAAAGCAATGAATTTCATTATGGCATTTTCATGCATACTTTCTTGCAGTTTGACCCCTTCCTAATTCACGGTTTCCTCTCTTCCCAATCCCTTTTACTCCACCAAAGCCTGTTTTCTGCTTCCTTGTTGTTCTATGTACTTTGTTGCCTTGTCTCTCCATTTAAGATCTCAGCTTCTTTTATTGTGACTCCCTCCTGGTTTCAACATACACACAGACACAAACAAACACACACACATACACACCTATTTAATTTTAAACCTAAGTTCCACATGTATGAGCAAGAACATGAAGTACTTTCATTTTGCTTCTGGCTTAGTTCACTTGACAGAATGATATCCAGCTTCATTTTCTGCTAATGTCACCATTTCACATTTACCTCATGAATAACAAAATTGCAATATATATGGCAAAATAATAATTACTGGGTAGATTTGATGTCAAGAATTTATAGTAAGCCATAAATATGTGTGTGTTTGTTTTGAGCCAAGGGCTTATTGTATAGCCTAAGCTGGCTATGAATATAAAATCTATTTTGTGTCCTCCACTGGAGGAAATGTTCTTTCTTGAAATCAGATAGAATCTTTATCCAGAACTCTTGTTAAGTGTGTAGGGTAAGGATGATTTTCTAACAATATCCACTAGAGACCAGGATTCAAATCTACTCAAATGCAATGAAATATATTTGGAAACTTGTTTCCACTGAGGTGACTAGAGGAAAGATTTGAAGGTGATCATGAGAACTCACCTTAGTGATTAACACTTTTTAATGTCTGACATTTTTGAAGTTCTAAAATAAGAAGACTGTCTGCTTTCCTCTCACATATCCACCACATTATTTAGAAGAATATTTAAAGGTTAATTCAATAGTGCACTAATGTCACAGAAATGAAGCTTTTTTAGAGACTCTGCTAAACCAGTGAAGAAACTCAAGCATGAAAAGCTCGTGCTGGATGTCAAGGAATTTGTAACTAGGGTTTGTAATAAATATTGGGTCATATAACACAATGAAAACAAACAAACAAACAAAAAACCACTATGGTGATATACAGACAAGGGAGCCAAAGGGCCCAGGGGCTGTGTGACCTAAGAAACAGGTGGGATTGTCTTTAGAGACTTAATGAAAATTTTAAAATGGAAAGAAAGCAGAATCCAACTGAGGGAGGAGTGTGTGAGCAAAGGCACAGGAGCATGAAACACACAGTAAAGACAAAAGATGAAAATACAGTATTACAGCAGAGATGAAGGTGGAGGTGAGTTAATGGGAATAAAATGCATATAAATTTCAAGGTTAGAAAAATGAAGTTCTCTGCGGTCTAAACTACAGCTCTCTCTCTCTCTGTCTCTGTCTCTCTCTGTCTCTCTCTGTCTGTCTCTGTCTGTCTGTCTGTCTGTCTGTCTGTCTGTCTGTCTGTCTGTCTGTCTGTCTGTCTCTCTCTCTCTCTCTCTCTCTCTCTCTCTCTCTCTCTCTTTCTCTCTCTTCCCCCCAACTGAAGTCCTGCTAAGGAGTTCTAAGTAGGAAGTATTTTCTCTTTTAAGTTTTAGAATGATTTACCTGGCTACAACAGTGAGTTAAGTTGGAGTCCAAGAAACCCATTATGAAAATAATTCCAATGGCAGATGTTGAAAACCTGAAACTGTACATTACTACAGGGAAAAGGAGTATGATTTGGTCACAAAACATCTGTATTCACAAAGGTGGGCACTGAGGTTTTCACTGTAATTGTTGCCATTCTTGTCACTGCCCATGAGGAAGTACTAAAGTATTTTGTTTCTACTCCAACAAAACTTTGCGGAAACATACTTGAAGGTATGTCTGTACGCTTGGGAGTGTCAATCATGCCCTGTGCATGCAAAAGAAAAAACCCTGGCAACCTCAAGGCCCAGGGCCCATGTGTCCAAATGCTACTGTATCGTTTATTGTACCTAGAATACAGCCAAAATAATACTTCTTTGAAACTGGTAAATGTGAACCCTCTGCCTCTTTGCAGCAAAGTTTCCCAGGTTTACCATGAGAAGTTAATTTTGAATTAATATTTAACTTTAGTTAATGGTTTAGTTGTAAAATGTCCCCTGAGGTTTCTGTCCTTGAACGCTCAGTCCTCAGCTTGGGCCAGTGGGAGACTGGGGGCTTGAGGTGAAGCGTGGGTGGAGAAAGTGTGCCACTTCTGTGGGACTTAATGTTTTACAGCCCTGCCCTGATTCCTGTCTACTTTCTGCTTCCTGACTGACTCATGTTCCTGCAGCCATGCCATTTGGGCCATAATGAGCTATGTTCCCTCAAACTATAATCCTTAGTAATTCTTTTTTCATATAAGTTGTTTCTTGTCAAGCATGTGGCTATAGCAATGAGGAAAACTAACATAATGCAATAATACATAGTGTAATTTAGTCGGAAGCAACTTTTTAGATCAAAGAAATTATCTTTCCTAATATCTGCTACCATGAGTCCGTCTTTGTTTCCCAAAGTTGTAAAATATATGACATCTTGTTCTGGCTTCTGACTTTTTAAAAAATAAATGTAAGGTCAAATGTCTGCCCTTTGAACTCGGTTCTTGTTGGTAGAATTTTTCATGGAAGTGTATATACCAAAAACAAAACAAAACCAAACAAAAAACTGAATGTTTTTGATCCTACAACTTCTTCTCTATTTTCTCAAGATGCTCTAGTCACATGTCACCTAGACATATTATTGATTTCTTTAGAATTCTTTCCAATAGTGATGGCAAAGAAAATATTGAAGAGTGATAAAATGTCAGGTATAGACAGAAAGCAAAAAGTCCATAAAATCCACTCTAATGGAAAGAAGCAAGGGAGAATTGATTTTTCTTGGGAGAAAGTGTAGTTGCCTGGTGACTTCTCTTTCCTCTGGGCAGGAGCCATGGCTACATCACACCCTTCCAATTGTTCTTTCTGGTGTTTCTTCTCGTTTATTTATGCTTTTTGGTCATGTCACATGCAATATAGGTTGTGAAGTTTTTCAATTTCAGATTTTTGGTGATGGTTAATACAAATAAAGAGTATCACAGACTCAGAGGTTCAGATCTTCGCATATGGATCTGATGCAACAGATGATATAAACTAGTGGTTGCAGTGGTGGGTTGCTGTGCTGCTCCGCAGGGTGCCTGGGACCTGTGCAGGTGCGCCATACATGAGTGAAGAGCTTATGTGATCAATAAATACAGATTTGGAGTCTCCTGTAGTATATGAACAAATCTATTTTTAACTTTCCTATGAAATATGTAGCCAATGCACTCTTCAACATCTCTAGTGACAATAACAAATACTGGATGTCTTTGAATTTAGCTAAGAACTTTTCATCTCTAAGTGAAGTTGATCTGCCTGTAGGCAAACCCATTTTCCCTCCTTCTCTTCTTTCTAATAGAAAACAAGAATTTTTTTTAAATCCCTGGTAAGTTTTTCTAACTTGTAATTCCTTCATATTGCGTTTTCCCTAGGGGGGGAAATTACTTGTTCTAAAATTCTTTAAACTTTCAGCTAACTGCAACCAACATGTTCACATTCCTATTTCTTGTACCATCCATAAACAGACACAATAATTTTAAAATATTTTAGAAAACATCACAGGTTATATATGGTTAATAAAGAAAAATTAGAATACAGAGAAGAAAGTATTACTGTTGAACTATTTATAGAGAATTTCTATGCAAAAACATCCACTTTCCTAGTTTACCATATAACCTCACAAAATTATTTGCATTCAAACAACATGGCTAAAATTTAGCAGAATATTTAAGTCAACCTAAAGTTGAAACAATATCTAAAAGCCTACACCAGAAATCACTGTGGAAAAACGATTATCTGTGAAGTTCCACTTCACTACAGCTCATGGGTCACGTCATGCCTTGGTTTTTGCTGCTGTGATTTCCCCCGCCCCCACCCCCAACACACTTTCTTGCTCTCCTTCTTGTGGTTCATTTACAAACCAAAAGGAAAAAGAAAAGAAAAGAAAATTAAGATTTGCAGGTGTAGCCTAGCTGTACTCCCTTAGTTTAACTTGTGGGAAACCTACTCTCCCTTTTGAGGATATTTGCATGTGCAAGAGTATGTAAGGGGCACCTATGCCCACATAAGGACACACACACACACATGCTTTCTCAGGCACTTTTTTTTTCACTTTATAATTATTTATTTGTTACATCTTATAATATGGATACATCATTATTTTAAAACCGTAGCACAATAATCACTCATAAAAATTGCAGAATGAAAGTAAAATTTATCTGCAGACCTATTTTTAAATAATGGTGGTGGGGCGCTTATGTGTACTGATAAAGATATCTAGATTTCACATCAAATAAGTCTTTTCTCTATATAATATTATCTGATACAATGCTAGCTTCCTGTGTTCAAATTTGGTTTAAATTTTAAGGTTTTTAACAAACAGGTTAATTTTGAGTGACGAAAACAGTTAGTTACATGTTTCAAATGCCAAAAACTATGTGAAAACTTGGCTTACAAATGAGCTTTTGAAGCCTCAAAGTCTATCCCCAGTAACACACTTCTTCTGACAAGGCTGCACCTCCTAATCCTTCAAATCTTATCAAAGAGTTCCACTCTTTGGTAACTAAGCATTCAAATATATGAGCCTATGGGAGCCATTATTATTCAAACCACCACAAAGGTATAGTGTAGGAATTTACCTGAATCAGTTTATGAAGACTGTAGTGGATTAAATTCTTTCTTCCTAAAAGGTATGTCTACAGAGAACCTCAGAATGTGATCTTAATTGAAATAAAGGTCTTTGCAGATATAAATAAGGTATGAATCATGACATAAGATCATTTTGGGTTAAGGTGAGCCTTCTTCATAAGTGTCTTTACAAATGTCTTTTTTTTCTTTTTTTTAATTTATTTATTTTTATATCAATCACAGGTTAGGTACTTTGAATCCCAGGGGTAGCCCCCTCCCTCATTCCCTCCTCCCCTCCTACTCCCTCCCTCATCTCCCTCTTCCCTGCCCCCTCCAAGTCCACCAACAGGGGAGGACCTCCTCCCCTTCCATCCAACCCCAGCTCATCCTGTCTCCTCAGGGCTGGCTGCAATGTCCTCCCCTGGGATCTAGCCAGTCTGTCACTCCCCAGCTTGTATGGGGGAGGGTCAAAAGAGTCAGCCATCAAGATCTTGACTGAAACAGTCCCTGTTTCCCTCACTAGAGTCTTCAGTCCTACACCGAGCTATCATGGGCCCCATCTGTGCGGGGGTTCCAGGCCACATCCACACATGGTCCT
>JAQQSO010007069.1:0-10876 GCA_028658305.1 Pachyuromys duprasi | reverse complement strand
GGGTAGGAGGGAATGGGGGAGGGGGATACGCCTGGGATTCAAAGTACCCAACCTGTGATTGAGATAAAAATAAATAAATTAAAAAAAAAAAAAGAATCACTGCTCTATACTAATCACCTAGGCTTTATGTTGTATATACATTTTAAATTTTATTTTCAGATAATTTGTTTATTCTATACATTACAAAAGCATTGATCTACAAAGGACTGGTAAATTGTGTAACACACACAACGTTTGACTCTTGTCGGAGACAGTTTAAGAGAAAATTGCACTAAGTCAACCCTACATGACTAAGTCAGACATTTCTATTCAGTGATGAGTGAGTCATCAGTCTTCACTTGAAAGATGAAGTTGATTAGTATTACACTGAAGCATTATGTGAAAGTCATGACAACCTATAATAGCTCATCAAAAGCCAGGCATGTGAAGACAATTACCTCAGGGCTCACACTTCTTATCCTGTCAGTTCAAAATGGAAAAATAAAAAGGTCGAGGCTCTTCAATAGGTCAAATTTGTGTTTTAAAACAGCTAATAGAATTGAAACAGCCAGGATGTCTCTTAATATAAATCAAATGTCCTCACATAAAATACTATAGAGCCATGAAGAAGAACTGGGTAGTTTGTGTATGCTGATGCACAACCACCTCCAAGATACACTGGGAAGTGCAGAAGCCAGTCACAAAGAACAAATGCAATGGAGTGTGCCCACCCGTGGCTCCAGATTTCTTCGAGGTGATGACTGTACAATTTGGCAAAGATCCTAAGATCCATGGAACTCTATACTTAAGATAAATTTTATACAGATTATGACCCATCGTGAATCTAAGGTATAAGGTGGATTATAGCAATGGGCAAGAGGTAGAGAGGAGAGGCCATTGGTCAAAGGTTAGAAAATAAGAGTGGTGGCAGGCCTGGGGACTGCTCTCGGTCACTTACTCACAGCTGCGAGGACTGCTGACCCTTCTGACACCCATGGAAATGCCAGGTGAGTGTGATGGCCCACCTGCAGTTCCAACTTAGGGAGGCAGAGACAGGATCCTCAGAACAAACTGGCCGGCAAGACCAACCATATTAGCAAGCTCCAGGTGTGATTGAGAGGTCCCCCTCAAAGAGTAAGGAGGAGGAACAATTAAGGGTGATTTCAGACATCAACCTCTGGCCTCCACAAGCACACACACTCACAAATACATAGAATCATGCATACCATGCACACACATATACACCACATAGATCAGAAAAACAATGAAAAAAGAAAAAATAATAATGAGGGACAATGATGAGGTGGTTCAGTAGAGGAAATGCATGTTGCAAGTATAAAGACCTAAGTTCTTCAGAACTCACTTAAGAAAAAGCTGTGTGTGGTGATGCACACTTGTAATCTCAGTGCTGGGGAGGCAGAGACAAGCACATCCCTGGAGCTCTCTAGCCTACTTGGTAAGCTTTAGACCACTTTCAAAAGAAGATGGACAGCACCAGAGTACAGAGGCCCAAGGTTAGCCTCTGCACATATACAAACACATATACCAGAATACAGACACACACATGCATATATGCATGCATGCATGTACAAGCACATGTGCCCACACAATAAAAATAAAAAGAAGTTGTACTTTCTCACCCTGGGTGAACTAGCCAATATGTTTTCTGGTCCACTATTATTGTAGAGAAAATAAGCATTTGATAGATGTAGTGATACTGCTAGATAGAAGCAGACTGTGCTTACATCTCAAGGAATCAGTTATTAATAAGTACAAAAAACAGATTCCATTCTTGCCTGCAAGTCCAAAAAGTACACAGAGAACACAAATGAAACTAGGGAAACACTGAGTCTTCACAGCATATGGCAAAAAGAATATGCACAGAATGTGGCCAAGTCCTAGAAGGACCTTAATTGTCTGGAAGACTTGAATGCGTCTGAGACAGAGTCACATGTCAGCAGAGGCTGTTGAAGGCACCACACCTCCACTGCTGCTCAGTACCAGAACTCTTACAGCTGGAAAGCTGTGAACTGGAGATGAGACTGGACTCTAAAGGAAGAGAACTAAGCTTTAAAGAAAGAGAACAAGGCCTGAAAAGTTATGCAACCAAGCTGTGACTGTTCTCCGTGGGAGGCCGAGGTTCACCAGAGCAGAGCTGGAAGCTGTAAGTGTGAAAAATGAAATGAAATACAACCATTCTGTGTTTACACTCTAAGAGGGGACGCAGTTACATTTGCCATCTCCACAGCTTGGAAGACGGGCTTGAAAATGAGACCACTTTCTCCCATCCATTGGCTTTATTTTGGAATCCTACTTCTTAAGATTCTTGACTTTTGGATACATTAAAAATCGGTGTCCCAGATGGTATACACACTTTAAAATTGCATGTACTATATAGTTAATGATCTATTATAAAAGGATTTTTAGATTTAACTTTGACTATGTCTTAGAGCTAACTTTAAAGAATCCTTAAAGCTGTATCTTTTAATGAATATGATTCCAATCTACCAAAGAGATAGCAGGGCAATCTGAAGAAAAAGAACAATTCTAATTTTGGAGATCACTAAGAGCAGCTTTGAGGTGTTCTAGCTAGAAAAGAACACAAGGTAACAGATTGGTCCTAGCCCAATTGCCATCAGAGGAGCGCCATCCAGCAACTGATAAGAACAGATGCAGGGACCCACAGTCAAACATTAGGCAGAGCCAGGGGAACCCCACAGAAAAGGGAAAGGGGTAATGGTAGGAAGGAGCCAGAGGGGTAGAGGACACCAGGAGAGTAAGGCCCGCAGAACCAACTAAGCAGGGCTCAAAAGAGCTCACAGAGATTAAAGCAAAAAACACAGACCCTGTTTGGGTCTGTCCTTGGTCCTCTGCGTATATAGTTTGGTGTTCTTCTGTGACTCCCAACAGTGGAGTAAGAAGTGTCCCTGACTCTTTTGCCTGAGCTTGGTTCCCTTTTCCTCCTACTGGGTTGCCTCCACCAGCCCTGATATGAGAGTTTGTGCCTAGTCTTATTGTATCTTGTTTGGCCATGTTTGATGAACATTCCTGGGAGGCCTGCTCTTTTTTTTTTTTTTAAGAGAATGGGAGGAGGAATGGATCTGGAAGAGAGGGGAGATGGGAGAGGGACTGGGAAGATTGAGGGACAGAAAACTATAGTCAGAATGCAATGTGTAAGAGTAGATAAAAGGAGGAATGGATACAGAAATTGTGGTACATTTACACAATGGAATACTATTCAGCAATTAAAAGCAAGAAAATCATGAAATTTGCAGACAAATGGTGGGAATTGGAAAAGATCATCCTGAGTGAGGTATCTCAGAAGCAGAAAGACACACATGGTATAAACTCACTTATAAGTGTATATTAGACATAAATATAGGATAATCATACCAAAATCTGTACACCTAAAGAAGCTAAGCAAGAAAGAGGAACCTGGGTAAGATGATCAATTCTCATTCAGAAAGGCAAATGGAATAGACATCATAAGAGGGAGAAAACAGAGAACAGGACAGGAGCCTACCACAGAGGGCCTCTGAAAGACTCTACCCAGCAGTGTATCAAAGCAGATGCTAGACTGAGCCAAATTTTGGGCAGAGTGCAGGGAATCTTATGAAAGAAGGGGGAGACAGAAAGACCTGGAGAGGACAGGAGCTCCACACAGAGCAACAGAACCAAAAACTCTGGGCACAGGGGTGTTTTCTGAAACTGACACTCCAACCAAGGACCATTCATGGATATAACCTAGAGCCCCTGCACAGATGTAGCCCATGGAAGCTCAGTCTCCAAGTGGGTTCCACAGTAAGGGGAACAGGGACTGTCTTTGACATGAACTCAGTGGCCTGTTCTTTAATCACCTCCCCCTGGGGGTGGGGGGGCAGCCTTATCAGGCCACAGAGGGAAGACAGTGAAGCCAGTCCTGATGAGACCTGATAAACTAGGATCAGATGGAAGGGGAGAAAGACCTCCCCTATCAGTGGACTAGGGGAGGGACATGGGAGAAGAGGGAGGGAGGGCAGGATTGAGAGGGGACAATGGAGGGGGCTACAGCTGGGATACAAAATGAATAAATTGCAATAAATTTTTTTCAAAGAGTAGATAAAAGAAAATAAAGTCAAGAGACTGGTTTTTAAAATTCTATTAGTATTATCACTGTAGTGCATAATATTTATATTAATAAAAATACAAAATTAAAATATTTTAAAGCTTATATGCCATGATTTTATAACATTTAAACCCTAATAACATAATTAACTAATAAAATAAAATATCCTCTGTGAGCATATGTGTGCATGAACATGTGTGTATGTACACATGCCCCCCTTAGAGAACAACCATGTTGGGTTAGGGCCCATCCGAATGATCCCACCTTAAATCAATCAACTGAAAAGACCATAACTTCCAAAAGAGATGACATGCACAGACACTGGATGTTAGAACACCAACACATGTGATGGAGAAAACTAAGACCCAAATTCAATCCATAATAGCTTGTCAAGGAGGAAAGTGGACTATGAGAATTCTTTAGGCTAGGGGAAAAAAACATGCAGCAGGAAAGAAATGCATAAAATGAAACTGGACAGGAAAGAAGAAGATAAAAAACCTAGCACATGCCTTGGTGGCACCTTCACTCTGCATGTGACATAAGACACAGAAAGACCACTCTATTGACAGTCTGGGAAACAGACACACACAAGCTCAGCTACAGACAGGGAAAACATTTGTCAGATTGCTGTAATTCCAGTCAATGACAGTAAATGAGAGAATAAGTTGATTATGCGTCCATATTGATTAAAGAAACATCCAGAGGTATGGAAAGAGAAGTTGACATAGAACACCTCCCATAGTGCCTTGTTAGACACCTTAGTCAACCCTCATAAGCAACGCCATCTCAGTGGCATTGATACTTCCGACTTTTACGATTAAAGTTACTGAGACCTTCACATTAAACCCAAGAACACTGACTCACAGTAAGAATCAGAGACAACACTAAAAAAAAAAAAAAAAAAAAAAAAGGAGGTGGGAGGCATGGAGGCTTGCGGAGATGTCTCAGAAGCCAAGAGAACAGGCTACTCTTCTAAAGGATCCTAGCACTTACACTCAGAACCATCTAACTCTAGTTCCATGGAATCCAATGCCTCTGACCTCCACAGGCACCAGGTGAGCATGCAAGTGGTACATACAGGAAAAACACCCATACACGCAATATTTTTTTCAAGGGCATGAGGGGAAGGAGACAAAAAAAATCTTCGGAAAATGTTCACAGTGCATTGTTGAGGTACATAATTTGGAGAAATAAGAACTAGGGAGCTCTTTCCGTTCCCAGCACAGCCATGGCTCGTGGTCCCAAGAAACATCTGAAGCGTGTAGCGGCGCCAAAACATTGGATGCTGGATAAATTGGCGTTTTTGCTCCTCATCCATCCACCGGTCCTCACAAGCTAAGAGAATGTCTGTCTCTGATCATTTTCCTAAGAAACAGACTTAAGTATGCCCTGACTGGAGATGAAGTGAACAAGATATGCATGCAGCGCTTCATTAAGATTGATGGCAAAGTCAGGACTGATATAATCTACCCTGCTGGGTTTATGGATGTCATCAGCATTGACACGACTGGGGAGAACTTCCGTCTGATCTATTACACCAAGGGGCGCTTTGCTGTTCATCGTATTTCACCTGAGGAGGCCAAGTACAAGTTGTGAAAAGTGAGGAAGATCTTCGTGGGCACAAAAGGAATCCCACATCTGGTGACCCATGATGCTCGCTACCCTGATCCCCTCATCAAGGTGAATGACACCATTCAGATCGATTTGGAGACCAGTAAAATAACTGACTTTATCAAGTTTGACATGGGGCAACAAACCATGGATTTCTCTTCCATGAGGAAAAGGAATCCGCCTCACCACTGCTGAAGAGAGAGACAAGAGGCTAGCAGCCAAACAGAGCAGTGGATGAAATAGTCTCTAGGAGACATGCTGGAGAAGTATTTGTACTCTTGCTACAATACAAGCCTTTCATGGTGGCATGCTAGATTAAATGGCATGACGAAAAAAAAAGAACTAGGGAAGTACTAACACTTTATATATATTAAGTGAGTGTGGGGTTAAAATGAGAAAAACATGAGGAAAAAGAAATGTAATTATATATAGTCATACATACTTACATGGAGAAAACCTGCAAAGATCTTAGCACATGCTTTTACATTTTTATCCATGTGACCATACTTCCTTTCAAAATTTAAAACACCTTTGAGGAAAGAACAATTGAGTAACAGAGATGGATGTGGGGTTTTTAAACATTTTTATTTTATATTAATCACAGGTTATGTACTTTGTATCCCAGCTGTAGCCCCCTCCTGCATTCCTTCCCTGTCCCCCCATCCCTCCCTCATCTCCTCCCTGCCCCTTTCCAAGTCCACTGATAGGGAAGGACCTCCTCCCCTTCCATCTAACTCTAGCTTATCAGGTCTCTTCAGGACTGGATGCAATGTCCTCTTCTGTGGTCTAGCAAGGCTGCTCCTCCCTCGGGGGGTGGAGAGGTCGAAGAGCCAGCCATTGAATTCATGTCCGATTTTGTCCCTGTTCCCCTTACTAGGGTACCCACTTGGATATTGAGCTACCATTTGCTACATTCAAGCATGGGTTCTAGGTTATATCCATACATGGTCCTTGGTTGGAGAAACAGTCTCATAAAAGCCCCCTGTGCCCTGATATATTTGGTCCTTGCAGAGCTCCTGTCCTCTCCAGGTCATACTAACTCCCCCTTCTTTCATATGATTCCCTGCACTCTGCCAAAAGGCTGGTTATGTGTCTTACTATTTGCTTTGATACACTGCTAGGTAGAGTCTTTCCGAGGATGTGGTTTTTTATGAGAGTGACTTCCTTAGCTCACGTATATGAATACTCTCCCCAGCTGGAGGCACTGTTTGGGGAGGTGGTGATCTACTTGAGAATGTATATCATTGAGGGAAGATTCTGAGAGTTTGTAGCCTCATCTCACTTCCAGTTCTCTCTCTGCTCCACAGTTAAGGTTGAAGATGTGACCCTCTGCTTCCTGCTCCTGCTACCATACTTTCCCACCAAGGCAGACTCTTATCCATTTGGAACGATAAGCAAAAATAAATTGTTTCATACATTGCTTTTGTTCCCAGCATTTTATCACAATATAGAAAAATAACAAATACACCAATTCAGAATGCAAAAGGTGCTTAGAAGTTGGTTCTAATCTTCTCCCACAATCTTAATTTTGTTTTCTTAATATGCTTGATTTGTCATTATCATTGTATGTCTTTTTTTAACATTGTCTACAACAAAGAGGAAAATATTTAAAGACTCTGTGTGGGTTCAAAAGGCAGTTAAATCCAATAATAATGTAGAAATTAGAAACAGCAATCCATATTATCATTTTGTTAAACCACTAATCTCCATCAAACATAAAATCAATGTACTTACTCAGCCTTAGAAAGAATTTACATTCAAATGAATAGAGCAGAAAAGCTTTATTACAGCTTTACCAGAAAGAATGCCTGGCTACAAAAAGATACAATACTGAGAATTTTAAATTGTGTTGTTTAAAGTAAAGAAATGTTCAGGAGCACAGATGCAGAATTAGTGCAATGTTCTTCCTATTTAATTTATACAATTATCAATTATAATAAAACTTGCTTTTTGTGTAACCTCTTCACAATCTCTCTGCTTCCCAATTCCTGCCTTATCAGTGAAGAACCAGAACTCCTTGGCACTAAAAGTGGAAATTCTTATGGTACTCTGAATAGCTTTTAAGCCACAGTTATTACAACTCCAACCCTTTATACTAAATGGCAGTTTTAGCAAAAATAATGACACCGTCTCAAGAGGGGAAAGCGGGAGAACCAGGGCTCCGCCGATTCTTATTTAGAAAAGGATTTTAAGGGAAGTCTTATTTTGAAACTTAAAGATCATAAGACACTTCTCTTAAAATGAGGTGCATGGATTTTGTACTGCATCAATCATATATCTCCTTTTCCATGCCTGCTGTGGAGACTCAATATCTCCAAACACACTGCCAAACAAGGGCTCCGAGAGTGTCTTCATTGATTGGCTATTCTGCCCAATGAAAAATTATTTTTTTATTGGAAATGGCTGTCAGAGCTATTTTTATTGCTCTCCTAAAGGCTCCATCTGTAATCATACACTACACTTCTCTGCTCTGAGAAGAAAATGAATTAGATGAATGCCTCTCCTCTTCAGAGGAGAGGGCCGTTTTAGGAGCTTAGATTGTGGACCCAACAGGAATTGATGCTCTAGGCTGGTGCCATTCCCCTGGGGATCTTTACACGTTTAAAGACAGATAAGTCACTAGAGAGAGTAGGCTTGCAGACCTGTTTCAAGTTTTCTCCATTTAGTTTAAAGCTCTTTAGGAAACAGTTCCCACATTCAACTTCCAAAGGCAACCAATAAAATGGTTTGCATTTTTCCAAGCCTTTGGAAAGGAGTTTCTAAATACCATGTAAACTAAGAGAGAAATAGGCAGACTGTGGCACATTCCTGTGATTCCAGCATTTGGGAGGATACTACAGGAGAACAGCCACAAGGTTTAGGCCAGCTTAGTGAATTCTATTTAGTGAGTTCTAGGACAGCCTGGGACACATAATGAGACCCTGTCTCAAAAGACACAAAGGGAGTTAGGCAGAGATAAGTTTACTTGCAGCATGAGTCTAATGACTTAAGTTGGATCCTCTAAAGCACAGTGGCAAGAGAGAATTGCTCCAGAAAGTTGCCCTCTGACCTGTACCTAGACATGCAGAGATATATACACACACAATGGAATTTTTATTAAAAAGCAAAGGGTATTTTTCTCTTCTGGTTACAGGTGCCTCGGGAACGCTGAGTTACTGTGCAGACATGGCCAGGTCCAAGAAATCACACATAACCAGTCCCAAAAATGGCATAGAAATGTCATCAAGATACCCTGGCCAAAAAAATATGATTCTCTTAAGGAGATTGACCCCAGGTTCTTGAAGAGCATGCATTGTTCCACAGGGCCTGAAGATGGAGGAAAACAATGTGAAGGCAGTGAACGCACACACAGCAGTCATCAAGTCCCTTGTAAAGCCTAAGGCAGCAAAGCCCAAGTTATCCCAGCGACTTGCTTTCATGTCCCACCCCATGCTTAGGAATTGGGTTTGTGCCTACAGAGCCAAGAATTGGAGGTTCTGCCAAGCAAAACCCAAGGCTCAAATCAAGGCAGAGGCTGCAGCTCCAGGTCAAGCTCCCAAAGGTGCCCAGGCACCTGTGAAGACACTCTAAAAAGAGTTTCTATTTGCCAAAATGAAGACAGGTGGGCTGGCTGGTGCCCTATGCTTTACAAATAAACTTGAGGCAACATTTGTTTTAAAAAAAATCAGACAAAGGGAGCTGAAGCAATGGGCCAGCAGTTAAGTCCACCTGTTGCTCTTGCAGAGGATCCAGGTTAAATTCTCATATCCTATGTGGTGGCTCACAACAACTCATAATCCCAGTTCTAGAGGCTCCAAAGGCATGCATGTGGCACAAATACATACATGCACCTAGTAAAGCAAATCTAAAAGAAATTTTAGGAAGATGATCCAAGATGGCTGCCACGAGAGGACACTGTGTCTGAGGAGTAGGACAGCAGAAACAACGCAGCAACCAGGAGACTAAACTCTGGGACCTAAAACACCAGCATTTGTGATTGCCAGGTGAGCAGAACTCCTGCGGCGAGGAAATCAAGTGGGAAAATCCTAGGGACACCCAGTTATTCCCTGGAAAAAACACCGGGTGACCCTGATCTGAACGAGCAGCCGCGCTGGGCACCAACAGCCGCCATACTAGACTGGGTCACACAGTCTCCAGGCCAGACTGAGGAGGACTCGGGTACTGTTTTGACTAACCTGCACACTGCGGTCACACACTGCTCGCCTCCGCCAGCAAACACCTCAGTCTGTGTGTGTCCATGGGCTAGTCTGAGAAGGACCCGGGTTCTGTTTCAACCAGCAGGCATACGGCAGGCCCACACCGATCGCCTCCACCGGCAACCAACTCAGTCCATGTATGTGTGTACACGGGCCAGACTGAGAGGGCCTAGGGGATCGGTTTGACCAGCCTGCATACTGCGGGCGCACACTGCTCGGGTCCACCAACAGCCACCTCAGTCCCTGTGTGTTTGTCCATGGGCCAAACTGAGAAGGCCGCGGGCACCATTGCAGACCGGCCTGCACACAGCGGGTGCACACTGCTTGTCAACATCTGCATCCACCCTAGACCAAGTGTGTGTGCCCCAAATATCATCTCAGACCATGGTGCACAGTCCCTGGCCCTGAAGGGGGCGCCAAGTCTCCAGTCCAGGGGAGAGCCCTTAGCAGCAAGCCCAAGGTGTAGCGCGGAGCCCCCAGCTGACATCTCAAACCGGGACACTCAGCCTCTAGCACAGAGTGAGGAGCCAAGTCTCCAGACCAGAGCGGTGACCAGCCTACAGTGCTCACAGCTTCTAGCAGGAAGCTGGGCACACATCCCACAACTGAGGCAACAACAGTCCAAGTGGATCAAAGACCTCAACATAAAACCAGACACACTAAACTGGTTAGAAGAAAAAGTGGGGAAGACCCTAGAACTCATTGGCACAGGAGACTACTTCCTGAATAGAACACCAACAGCACAGGCTCTAAGATCAACAATAAATAAATGGGACCTCATGAAACTGAAAAGCTTCTGTAAAGCAAAAGACACTGTCATCAAAACAAAAAGATAGCCTACAGACTGGGAAAGGATCATTACCAATCCTACTTCTGACAGAGGGCTAATATCCAGTATATATAAAGAACTCAAGAAGTTAAAAAGCAAGAAACCAAATAATCCAATTAAAAAATGGGTTATGGAGCTAAAAAGAGAACTGACTGT
>JAQQSO010007068.1:0-10877 GCA_028658305.1 Pachyuromys duprasi | reverse complement strand
CAGAAGAACAGGAAGGGAGAGTAGAAGGATAAATCATACGAAAGATGCTTAAGAAAGACACAAGGTAGGGCTGGAGAGATGGCTCTGTGGTTAAGAGCATTGTCTGTCCTTTCAAAAGACCCAGGTTCAATTCCCAGCACCCACATGGCAGCTCACAACTGTCTGTACTGCCAATTCCAAGGGATCTGACACCTTCACACTAATGCACATAAAGTAAAATAAATAAATAATTTTTAAAAAGAAAGACACAAGGAATCATATTGCTTTATATTTATCTGAAACTGCACACAGAGACACACTATACACATACTACACACACATTCTCTCTCTCTCTCTCTCTCTCTCTCTCTCTCTCTCTCTCTCTCTCTCTCTCTCTCTCTCTCTCTCTCTCTCTCTCTCTCTCTTTCCAGGTGATGATGTTGACCCCAAGAGCCACAGACAAACTAACAAATGCCCAGTTCTAGGCATGAGAAATACACTATGAAGCTGTTGGTCAGTGGAGTCCAAGTGACTCCGGAAAGAGTATAAGCTCTTGCTGCTGTGCATGGTGCCTCCCAGAAGGTGAAGGGAAGTCCCTACAGTTAAAGATACCACATTCTTCAGACCCAGGACTCAGACATGAGGGCTTCTTTCTGGTGAAACAGGAAACCTACAAAAACTCAGCATATAAGTGTTGAAAGGTTTACAACTGATGTACAATAATACAATCTGTCTATGTTATTCAGAAATCTTTTTTTCCAACAAAATATATGGGATGGTTTGGAATGAAGAAAGGGAAGGGGGAAATGATATAATTATATGATGGTCTTTAGGAATACAAAGACCATATATATATATAAAGAAAAACCATAAGGTGGTAATGCTAAATCTCCATGTACTTCCCTATAATTTGCTGGTATTGCTGATCATTTTTCTTCATTTTTAAACATTTTATGAAAAATGTGTTTCAAGGACATAAGCCAAGTGGACAGCCTGAACATTATTCATAGCCTATGTATGACCAGAGCTAGGTCCTGAAGAACTCCTACTCATGGACATCCCTATCACTTCCTGCTCCTCACTGCTCTCCTCCAGAGGACACACTCTTCCTTGCACCCAAGGACAGGTTTTGCTATCTCTGTGTTCCCCAATACACAAACAACATCATATACCCAGTCCTATGTGTGGCAAATATATGGCACTCTACAGTACTTGGTGAGTATCTGCAGAGTGCATGAAATTCACCTCCCGAGAGATCATTGGCCTTTAATATTTTGATGCTCAGGAGTGACTCATAGGTGAGCTAAGATGACACTGAAGCACCCATCCCTACAGTTCTGAGCAGGACGCTGACATAAATGTATCTTCAGTTGGTGATAGTAGTCTCAGAGGTACCACGGGAACAGGATTGTGTGACTACATCACATTAGTTAGTGGTCCAAGTAGGATGAATCCTGGATAATGCTACCTGATTGCCATCTGATTGGGATTGATAAGGCCATACAAATAAGGGAAATGTAACAGTTGAATGCTTGTTCCCCATCAGGAAGGCCAACATATGGGTAAGAGCAGCTTCAAACCCTTGATAAGGGGATCCTTGACTATTTTCACCAGAAACCGAAGTAGAAACATAGTTTGACCCCTGTAACATTCACCTGATAGTTCTCAAATTATAGTCATCAGGAGTCCTCAAGGGCCCCAGTGAACTTCCCATAGAGAAGTATCATAACCACCATTATACTTACAAAGAATGAAGACTCAAAAAAATCATAGGTATGCTAGGCAATGTTGAAATGATGGACAGCAGTTCAATTTAACAACCAGAAGAAAAAGAGATCTTCTAATAAGGTGTGGGTCCAATCAGGATAAAGGAAATACAGACCACAAACATGGATGTTGAATGCACTAGGTACCACGTTAAAATCAACCAGTCATTCAAGTGGCATGAACCATAAATAATGCCAAGGCATCATACAAGTAAATGAAGCACTGTGTGTTCTGCTTCATACAAGCATACCAAGCTTTGTTCTGAGCGAGAGAGACCTGGCATTTTATGTAACTTATCCGAAGGAAAACAGCTAAAATGAGATCAATGCTGCTCATGAGAAAGTCCTGAGAACTCAAGGGTTATGTGTCTAGTGGCAACTAAGCTCTGAGCTGGCTTGTCCCAATATCATAACAGCCTGGATTTCAAAAAAATGCCCAGAGGACAGCACTTATTCATTGCTCTGTTTTGGATCTTGAATGGAACTAAAATGAAGTAGATCTTCCCAGCATCCAGGTCTTTAACAGGAAAGCTGTTCCAAACAGAAAGTGGCTCTCTACAGAAGTCAGTCTCTCCCTCCCTCCCTCTTTGTCTTCCTCTCTCTCTCCCTCTCTGATTCTCCCTCTCTTTCTCTCTTCACCTCTCTGTGGGTGAGGGGTGAAGGTGTTGGGGGGATTCACTGACCACACCTCACGTAGTGATTGCTGTGACCCCATGCCAGGGCTGTGAGATCTAGCATGCAGTTTCAGACGCCTTAATCCCTAGAAAGTCTCGTTCAGATTCACTTTGTTCCTTAAAGTAGCAAACAAACATTAGAACAAAGCCCTCATAATTACAGTGCCACTAATGTCAAAAGTCTTGTTCACATATTCAGCTCCACACAATTAAAGAGGTGGGGGAAAGACTTTCTGGAAAAAATAACTAAGTAAGATTGATCACAGGCTACCAGTTCTGTTACCTGGGCACCCATCCCTCTTTGACATATCATTTCGAGAATTGTGCCTCTGCTTTTTGTCAAGAGAGATATTTTGTTAATTTTTTTTTCTTTTTTTGTTGTTTGTTTTTAAATATAGTCTTACTATGTAGCCTGGGCTAACCACAAACTTCTAGCCATCCTCCTGTCTTCTGAGTGTTGGTACCGGCATAGACAAACATGTCCAGTTTAGAGAGCTCACTTTGTAATTGCTTTGTTCAAAGCACAGCTGAGTTGAAATGGATGCAGAATATAATATGTAAAGAGAAGAACACAGCTCGGTGTCTGGCGGAATCACCAACAACTAACGAGTCTGTACTGCTTTTGACCTCCCTTGTTCTTGCCGTTATGCGCTGTCTGCTTTCCAGGGGTTATAATAATTCATGACCAGGTAACCAACGTCCCAGGTCTCTTCCCTCCTAAACTTTGAATAAAACCTGAAGTTGTTTTGCCTTTGCTTTCCCCTCTCATTAGCTACATAATAGTTCACTCAGAGTTATTCTCAGACTGACCGACTGTTCTCTTATGTCACTGCTTCATTGCTCTCTGCACAGCCGCAGGCCAGCCATTCTTCACACTTATCAGGTGCTCACCTACCAGACTTTTTATAATTAATTAATCCCTGAATACCTGTGATAACACATTCGGGAACTAGCTTATTACCACCAGTACAATAATTCTTTGAGCGATAAATAATTATCACATTTTAACACCAAGGAAGACATTTCTTTTTACATGTGTCTTACCACTGCAACTTACCTCTACATGGAAATTGTGAAGTAGTTACTGACTACCAACAATTTTCTACTCTACATGTTCTTCAAATATCTGGCCTATCTCAGCCGCCTGGTGATTGTGGAGTTACAGAGAAAAAACTGCTGTTATTCACGGAGAGTAAACTACAATGTCTCCTCTGGTTTCAAGGATGATAGTAACAGTCTAAGGAAATAACCTTAACTCAGAATTCATTGATAAACGTCAAAGTTCAACTTACAGTTTTTAAATACACTCTCACTGTTCCCTTCTAAATGCAGCCAAATATCAATAATACATTTAATTTTTTTCTTACGTTTTCATGTATGTATTTGTGTGAGTGTATGGGAGGGTGGGGTTGCTTAGAAGCTGCCACGTGTGAGGTCAAATGTCAAGTTGTGACAACCAGTTCTCCTTTTCTACCTTTTGAGAACAGAAGATGAAACTCAGGTCAGGAGGCTTGGTGACAGGTGCCTTTGTCTGCTGAGCTAGCCAGTTAGCCCCAGTAAATGCATTTTAAAGGAATGCTTAACAACAGAAAGAGTCAAATAAATTGCAAAGAATGCACTATTCAAACCCCAATGATAAGAAAGGAAATGTGGGTGTCCTTGAGTGTGTGTGTATGCAATCATTAGGGAAAAGGCAAAATAGGTACAGCATAGAATGTACCTAGGAATCAAGATGTTTTCTTCTGGGAGGAAACTTGAACAGCAATTTCTCCTCTGCAGCTAGGTACAGTCCTCTGGCTGGGTTATAACTAATGTATGTGAGGTCAACAGACAACATGTAGTTAAAAGTAAGAAGTCGCTCCTTAGTTTAGCCACTAAAGCCCCCCAGCCACCACGTGTGCCCATCACATTAGGATATTCCCAAGGACCTAGAAAAGTTCCAGCCCCAGATCAACTGCAAACAAAGAAGCAAGCAAACAATCCACTACTAACTCATATCAGCATGCTTGTACCGTGGGAGAAGGGGAAGGTGGTAACTGTGTTAAAGACATAAAGATTTTGAAATGGTTTAATATACTGGCTAGGTCACAGTAACTCCCACAAAGGGTTTAGCAGCAGCCCTTTGCATGGCAAGGAGAGCTGGCTGGGTGGAAACAGAAGACAACAAAGATAGCAAGCTTTGCAGCTGGAGTGCTATAAATATAATGCTATTTAAGCAAAATAATTAATTAATTAATTAAGGCACAACTAATACAATAATACAAAGTCACAGTGAAAATAGATTAGAAGCCAATGGGTTATGACAACAAATATTTCTGGAAGCACGAAAAGCGAGTCAGTGAATGAAAACTGACTTAAGAGTGCTGAGAAAGCGCAGACATAAATCTTTTAAAGAAAAACGCCAAAATAAGGAGCAGGCAATTTATGAGACTCCAGGAACAGCGGCCACTAGACACTTCTTCAGGCAGTTCCACGGGGACAAAAGCGGACAGTTCCTTCAAGTTCTGACAGGCACTGTTAGATAGACCCTAGCTACGACATACAGGCACATCCTGATCCAGTTATTTGTTGTGAACTGCTATTCTGCTGTTTGTGGACAGTAGCTACCTGACAGACAGACAGATGATGCACACTGCAGCTGTTTGTCTTTTCCTAAGGATTCATGGTGGTCAGCATCATACTATGTGCTTACCGGCCATTCACATATCCTCTATGGAGACATATGTGTGAATATTCTCACTTTTTGTTGTTCTGATTCCTCTTTGTCGTGCTGTGGATCAAACCCAGGGCCTTGTCCAGTCTAGGCAAGCACCGTACAATGTGTCACCAAGCTACATACCCAAGGCATTTAGCCCAGTTTTGAATTGGTTTGTTTCCATGTTGAGTTTTAGGCTTTCTCTTTACATTCTAAATATCAACCCCTTATTAAATATATGCATTGTAAATGTTTTTCCTATTCTTTAAGTATCCTAGAAACCTCCTTTGTATATACTGAAATTGATCTTTGGCAAGCAGAAGTATCGAGTCTTCACAAAATTCAACTGTTTTTTTTTTCCTCTCTCTCTTGGCACCTCTGCCTTTGCTGCTATAGTTAAAACAAAACAAGAAAACACCAGTAGATACAAAGACATAAAATTCACAATTGTGCTTCTTTTTGAGAGGTTTAATAGATACGCTTTTAAAGTTTGGCCTTTGAAGATTTTTGAGGTCATTTCTCTATATGGTTTAAGCTAAGGTTGCAACTTTTGTTTTTCATGTAAATAACCAGTTTTCCCGATGTAACTTGAAACGGTTCTTTCCTCATTGAATGGCCTTGACACACTTCTAAAAGTCATTTCAGCATGTATTTGAAAGTTCATTTCCAGGTCTCTACTCTCTTGCATCATCTGTTCGTGTCCATCTAGACCCTCCTGTGAGTGTCATGGTGTCCACAGAATGCAGTGCAAATTTAGTTCTTTCCTATTTGGACAGCTGTTATCACATTAAGATGCATGAACTATGGAATGAGTTGTTATTCTTTAGAAAAGAGATCTTTGCCTGAGGAGAAAACATACTTAGTTCCCTGTCCTACCAGCCTACAGAGCCAGAACAAGAAACTCTGGATAAAGAGATCATCCAGGACTTCTCAGTCAGGCACTTGTCAAATTGAGTGAGCAGCAAGCCCAAAGCGTCCACGTCACACTGACTCCATTCTCATAGCCCTAACAAAGGCCCTACCTCCTTTCTTCACTTACTCTATATATTACTCAGGGTCTTCTAAAGGAACAGAACCGACAGATGAAATAGTATGTATGTATGTATGCACCCATGTGTATGAATACATATGATCTATCAGAGTGGGTTACGGTGCAACAATGGCTGTCTCCTAACAGAAAGGCCAAAGCTCCAGTAGTTGGTCAGCCCAGGAGACTACACAATTTATAAATCATAATTTAGTGCTGGAGGTCTCTGGGAGGTCCTAAGGAGCTGCCGTTTGCAGTATCCCTTCTAATTCCAAAGAAGTAAGCTCTAACATCAGCAAAGTGATGCCCCAGGAACAAGTCAGATGAACTCGCTAGCAAGGAGTGAGGCAAGCAGGCGCTTCCTTCTTCCACATCTTTCTATGTGGTCCAGAAAGCATGGCCCACATTTAGGGTGGATCTTCTGACCTCAGATGATCCAAATTTAGTATGGGTCTTCTAACTCAAATAAGACAACCAAGAAAAATCCTTTTAAGTGTGTCTAGCTGCTTGGATGTTTAGTTAATTTCAGGTATAGTGAAGTTGATAAGCAAGATTGGTTGTCACATGTCCACACAGCATCCTTAATTTCCAAATGAAAACCTGATACCAAGACAAACTCTCTCCTAAGTGACATTAACTATCCCACCCTGTTTCTCCTGAATGGTGTCCTCTGATCTGGCCTACGTTTTGTCAACTGAATTCTCCCATAGCCTCCGTTATAAACTCATCAATCTCTCTGCCTTCCTAACTTCTTGTTAATATTCTAACACTGAACTGAAAACCATTTCAATCACTGGTTCTGTAGAATTTAAAGATAACAAATACGATATGGAAATGATAGTCTGTCACAAAACCACACACTATAAAATTCTCCCCTTTGATTAATCACCTTGTTATTCTTTGTAACAATCAGAGATTCATTTAACAAATGGACAGCCATCTCGATCTGCCACCAGCTTTAATGTCAAGGAAGGCAGCCCATTTCCCCACAAAATCTACATATCATATTACAGCAGCCTGCACAAAGTAGGGTCCATGGCTTAATAGTTCAAAGAGGATAGTGAAAAATTAAATGATGGACAGGACAGGAGAAAGGATCTGCTAAACATAGGAGGATTTGTGATGCTTGAATGTTACCATTAGCTGGCATCACACTAGTTAATAAAATAAATACCAGTGTGTGCTAGAAACTAGTGAGTATAAATTTGGTGAGAGAAAGAATATTCGTATGATCTTGGAGTAACTTCCCAATAGCTATGGATTCATTCCACTAGGAAAAAAAATAATTGTACAGTGGAGAAACTCCCCTTCAGTCCTGTAACAAAGTTTCCCCTGACAGGAAGGAGCTAGCCGGAAATGCATACACCTACCAGGATACAACAGGAACAAGGGTGGCCATTGGCATGACTTCTGGGACCCCCTTGTAGAAATGCCAGGAAGCATGGGACAAACCTGGAGTGAGGAGCATGTTTCAAACTAACCGACCTGAGGTCCTCAAAAATGTGAAGTGTGAAACCAAGCAGGAGTGGAGAATATTTGCATTAGTGATGGAAGCGAAGGAGACATGAGTGCAATGTGGATCATCAGCATGTTTTTCCCCTGATTTGTTTTCCTATGGAGGATGATAGTTTATGGCAGGCAAAACTTTGATTTTGCACTCTACTGCCATTTAGTTTGGCAGGGAGGTCTTTTTTCCTGTTCTCACAGCTGCTCTGAATAATGAAAAGGGCTAAGTTTTAATGTTACACCTCTTGAACGGCCATAGGAAGCTATTTGAACTGAACGTTCACTATCACTTCTTGCCACATCTCCTCCCGCCGACCAGACCCTTAAGCCAAGCACGTTACACTCTAGTGTGCTTAACTCCTTACATGGAGGGGCTTCACGTGTTTTGTATTTCTTTCACTTCCTTCCATCTGATAGTCCTTCGCAGTCCATCAAATTCGGAGTGCCCACCAGAGACTAATTCAGACTCCGGTTCTACTGTGCAGCTATCTTTTGTGGGCCGAGTACTACATTCTCCTTCTGCTGCATTCAGATGTCCATGTGTAAGACTCTGTGCAGCCTGGTGAAAGGGAAGGAAGGGTGCAGGAGTTCAAGATGTGCCCTGAAAGGTCAGCTATGAGATCACAAGCACACAGAGGCAGAGTGCGTGTCCCTCTGGACACCATGTTGTCAGCAATGAAAATAAAAGTTGACCTAAATGTCACAAAGTTGCCTTGAAAACAGGCAAGTGTGGGAAAGTCTCTACCATAGTAGAAAGCTTGAAGAAATGAGAACCCCAATCAGATTCCACTTCATACCCATTATGGTGGTTCAGATAAATAGACAGACAAGCGTCAGTCAAGATGCAGAGAAATAGGAAATGCCATGCACCACCTACGGGAATGCAAACCAAACGATATAGCACCATGCAGAACAGCACACTGGGTCCTCAATGCCTAGGACACTGGGCTACTAAATTATCCCCAAACTCCAGCCCCAGCTGCAAATGCAGAGAACCAAAAGCAGGTGGTCAAGCAAAATTGAACCTTCATAGTACTTTTATTCAGAATATACTCCAAGTAGAAGTAACCTGGCCCGCCAATGGATAAATAGGCCCACAATTGGGTTTTATCCATTTAATGATATTCACTAGTGAAAAGGACATCGTGGGTGGAACTGAAATACTATGCTCAAGGAGAGAAGCAGGACACAAAAGCAGCAAACCATGTTCTTGCTCACAAAAACTATCTGGGGCATTTGTAAAAACACAAGGTAAATTAGTGGCTGTCAAAAATGTAAAAAAGACAAGATAGGAGAATAATGGGCAGCTCTCTGGGAATTCCCATTTGGGGTGATGAAAGTGCTGTCAAAATGAATGTAGTAATGGTTACACTCTGTAAATATGGTAAAAGTAATGACGATGTACACTTTACATGGATGACATATAGTTGGTGACTTTCACCTCAGTAAAGCTGTTAGAAAAGTAATAGACTCCTCCTTTACAACAAGGTCCCTGGATTCTCTCCGTTCTATCACCTGGGAGAGCCTGGGAGGCCACCTGTGCTAAGCCTAGCTGGAGCAGGCTTGCTATAAGCTCTTCAGAGTGAGCAGCAGTCTACATTTGCAGAGGCCCTCCAGCCCAGGCTAGGCCTCCAGGAGACCAGCCCTGCTGCCAGGGCTCACGCACTGTAACAGTCACCATGGCTGGCAGGGCTTCCTGCCTACCTGCCCGGTTCATGAAGAAAACGAAGGCGGCAGGGTCTTCTCATTAATTAACCACACAGCCTGTTGAAGGAAGTCTCTTGGCACCATTCAATCTGATGAACAAGACATGCTGAGTGATACAGAACAATGTACAAGCATACACAAGCTCTCAGGAAGTTTTACAAATGGCGGTTCCACTCTAGACACCAGAAATAAGAAAGAAAAGTACCTTTCAGCTGGCAATCTATGGGGTGTTCTTCACGGGAATTGATTTTAATTTTATTCTTATAATTAGCCTACAGCGTAACAAGCTTCTGATGTTCTCTTCATACACTCTAAGCTTTAGCTAATAGACAAACGCCTCCATTTCTCTGCCCCTCCCCAGGCACACTTGCCCCTTTGCACTCCCAGGATCACAACTTGAACTTTCACTGCACATGTGTTCTATAGCCCTTCCCTTCCTCCCTCCTCAAAGCACCCTCCCTTTCCCCTTCCATGGGGCCCTTTCTAGTTTCTGGGCTTCTACCCACACTGGAAAATTAAATTTTAGCTTTGGAGAAGTGGCTCTGTGATGTCTCATCAAAGGCTGGGGATAGCTTTACTTAATAAAAGCACCTGATTTACCCCGTTTATCAGGAGCTGATTCTTAAATGAAAATCACCTGCCCCATGGACACAATTGGTCTCGGTGAGACATGATCATCCTCATGGAGAGGACCACTACTTTTTCAAATGGTTAGAAGGGTTTTCTAAATGTTTGTCATTTTAACTATCATCTCAGCCAACGCTTCTCCCAAGGAACAGAAGTTGGCTTGTTTTCAGTCTTCTGTGCAACAGTGATGGGAACCATAGTTTAACACTTGGATGGGTATCCAGGAAATGAATTTGCATTTTACTGTTACATGTTTACAAGCAGTCCTCCTTTGCTCCCTCCCTCTGTCTTTCCATGACCCCCTCCCCCATTCCCTGTTATCTGGATCCCAGGAGAATCTTCCTAAATACAAGGGAAAGCTACAAAGATCAGCTCAAACCATTCTGCTGTCAAAAGCTTTAATTGCCCCTGGAAGTGCACACACTTTGGCAAATAAAGAATATGCACCTCTTATTCTGACAAAAATTTAATTGGAGACATAAAATTTTATAATCTATAAACATTAACATATTTATGCTTAAACATGTTTAAAATCCATAAGCATAAGTAAGGTTCAAAAGATAAATTCATTTTCTGTGAAATAATTTCAAGTAATAAAGTTTGGAACTAATTGCTACTAGAAACAAATTAATCAAACTGACAATGTTTAATTTTACTTTTACTGTGCTTTGTTTAAAATACTAAACACATATTGGGTAAAGAATCTCTAATTTAAAATCTATAAAGCATTTTGTCATGAAGTGTCTTTACCTTTCCATCAATTATGAAAAACAACCTTGTTAAATTTTGCATTCTTGAGCTCCACAAAGACCAAACTGAGCCGGGCACAGGGGTCTTGTAAGAGACGGTTTCTACAATCAAGGACCATGTGTGGATGTGGACTGGAACCCCCGCAC
>JAQQSO010007067.1:0-10877 GCA_028658305.1 Pachyuromys duprasi | reverse complement strand
ACTTCCTAGAATTCAATGAAAATGAAAACACAACATACCCAAACCTATGGGACACAATGAAGGCAGTGTTAAGAGGAATGTTCATAGCACTAAGTGCCTTCAAGAAGAAATTTGAAACATCTCATACAAGCAATTTAATGGCCCAACTGAAAGCCCTAGAAAAGAAAAGGAAGCAGATACACCCAAGAGGAGCAGACAGCTGGAAATAAACTCAGGGCTGAAATCAATCAATTAGAAACCAATAAAACTATTCAAAGAATCAATGAAACCAAGAGCTGGTTCTTTGAGAAAATCAACAAGATAGACAAGCCCCTAGCCAATCTAAATAAAGGCAGAGAGAAACTGTCCAAATCAGCAAAATCAGAAATGAAAAGGGGGACATAACTACAGACACTGAGGAAATCCAAACAATCATTAGGTCTTACTATAAAAACCTATATGCCACAAAATTTGAAAATCTAAATGAAATGGACAATTTTCTTGAGAGATTCCACCTACCTAAATTAAGTCACGATCAGATAGAAAAGTTGAATAGACCTATATCCCCCAAGGAAATAGAAGCAGTCATCAACAATCTGCCTTCCAAAAAAGCCTTGGACCAGATGGATTCAGTACAGAATTTTACCACACCTTCAAAGAAGTGCTAACTCCAATTCTCTCTAAACTATTCCACAAAGTAGAAACAGTAGGAACATTACCAAACTCATTCTAGGAAGCCACAGTCACCTTGATACCTAACCACACAAAGACTCAACAAAAAAGTGAACTTCAGACCTATCTCTTATGAACATTGATGCAAAAATACTCAATAAAATACTTGCAAACCAAATCCAAGAACACATAAAAGATATCATCCACCATGACCTTGTAGGCTTCATCCCAGGCATGCAGGGGTGGATCAATATAAGGAAATCCATCAATGTGATCCACCATATTAAAAAACCGAAGGAGAAAAACCACATGATCATCTTCTTAGATGCCAAAAAAGGTTTCGACAAAGTCCAACATCCATTCATGTTTAAAGTCTTGGCGAGATCAGGGATACAAGGTACTTACATAAACACATTAAAGGCAATATACAGCAAACCTGTATGCAACGTCAAACTCAATGGAGAGAAATTAAATAAATCTCACTGAAATCATGGACAAGGCAAGGCTGCCCACTGTCTCCATATCTCTTCAACATAGTACTTGAAGTCCTAGCTAGAGCAGTAAGACAACTAAAGGAGATCAAGGGGATACAAATTGGAAAGGAAGAGGTCGCAGTATCCCTATTTGCAGATGATATGTTACTATACATGAGTGACCCCCAAAACTTCAACCAGAGAACTCCTTCAACTGATAAACACCTTCAGTAAATTGGCTGGATACAAAATCTACTCAAAAAAATCAGAAGCCCTCCTGTACACTAAAGATGAAAGGGCTGAGAAGGAAATTAGGGAAACGACACCCCTCACAATAGCCACTAATAGCATAAAGTCCCTTGGGGTGACTCTAACCAAGCAAGTGAAAGATTTGTTTGAGAAAAACTTCAAATCTCTGAAAAAAGAAATTGAAGAAGATATCAGAAGGTGGAAAGACCTCCCGTGCTCATGCATTGGTAGGATTAACATTGTGAAAATGGATATTCTTCCAAAAGCAATCTACAGATTCAATGCAATCCCCATCAAAATACCAACACAATTCTTTACAGACCTTGAAAGAAAAATTCTCAGCTTCATATGGAGAAAAAAAAAACCCAGAATTTCCAAAACGATCCTGTACAACAACAGATCATCTGGAGGTATCTCCATCCCTGACCTCAAGCTGTACTACACAGCAATAGTTATTAAAACTGCATGGTATTGGCATAGAAACAGAATAGTGGATCAATGGAACCGAATAGAAGACCCAGAAATAAACCCACACACCTATGGAAACTTGATTTTTGACAAGGAAGCCAAAACCATTCAATGGAAAAAAGACAGCATCTTCAACAAATGGTGGTGGTCCAACTGGATTTCTATATTCAGAAAAATGAAAATAGATCCATATTTATCACCGTGCACAAATCTAAAGTCCAAGTGGATCAAAGACCTCAAGACAACACTGGACACATTAAATGGGTTAGACAAAAAAGTTGGGAAGACCCTAGAATTCATTGGCACAGGAGACTACTTCCTGAACAGAACACCAATAGCATAGGCTCTAAGAACAACAATCAATAAATGGGATCTCATGAAACTGAAAAGCTTCTGTAAAGCAAAAGACACTGTCATCAAATCCAACCAACAGCCTACAGACTAGGAAAGGATCTTCCCCAACCCTATATCTGACAGAGGGCTAATATCAAGTATATATAAAGTACTCAAGAATTTAAAAAGCAAGAAATCAAGTAATCCAACTTATAAAATGGCTATGGAGCTAAAAAGAGAACTCACTGTAGAGGATTATAGAATGGCAGAAAAACATTTAAAGAAATGCTCAATGTCCTTAGCCATCAGGGAGATGCAAATCAAAACGACTCTGAGATTTCACCTTATACCCACCAGAATGGCTAAGATCAAAAACTCTAGTGACAACGCATGCTGGAGAAGTTGTGGAGAAAGAGGAACCCTCCTCCATTGCTGGTGGGAATGTAAACTTGTACAACCACTCTGGAAATCAATTTGGGGCTTTCTTAGACAATTAGGAATAGTGATTCCTCAAGACCCAGCTATACCACTCTTAGGCATATATCCAAAAGATGCTCAAGTACACAAGAAGGACATTTGCTCAACTATGTTCATAGCTGCTTTATTTATAATAGCCAGAACCTGGAAACAACCCAGATGTACCTCAGTTGAGGAGTGGATTCAGACATTATCGTACTTTTACACAATAGAATACTACTCAGCAATTAAAAAGGAGGAAATCATGAAATTCGCAGGCAAATGGTGGGACCTGGAAATGATCATCCTGAGTGAGGTATCTCAAAAGTAGAAAGAAACAAATGGTATGTACTCACTTATATAGACCTATAGGATAGGCAGGTCATGCTGAAATCTGTACACCTATGGAAGATATACAAGATGGAGGACCCAGGTTGTTATGATCAATGCTTGTTTAGATGAACAAATGTGATGGACATTGAATGGAGGATAAAGCAAGCAACAGGACAGGAGCATACCAAAAAGGGCCTCTGAAAGAATCAATATAGCAATGTGTCAAAGCAGATATTAAGACTCACAACCAAGCCTTCGGCAGAGGGCAGGAAATAATAATAAAAATAGGGGAAGTTAGTAAGACTTGGGGAGAATGAGACCTCCCCAAAGACCAAACTGAGCAGGGCACAGTGTTCTTTTATGAGACAGTTTCTCCAACCAAGGACTATGTATGGATATGGCCTAGAACCCCCGCTCAGATGTGGCCCATGGTAGCTCAGTATCCAACTGAAGACCTTAGTAAGGGGAGCAGGGACTCTTTCAGTCATGAACTTGATGTCTGGCTCTTTGACCCTCCCCCATACATGCCAGGTAGTAACAGCCTAGCTAGATCCCAGGGGAGGACACTGCAGCCAGCCCTGAGGAGACAAGATGACCTGGGGTTGGATAGAAGGGGAGGATATCCTCCCCTGTTGGTGGACTTGGAGGGGGCGGGGAGGAGATGAGGGAGGGATGGGGAGAGTGGGAGGGAATGAGGGAGGTGGCTATGCCTGGGATGCAATGCACCTAACCTGTGATGGATATAAAAATAAATAAATTACATTAAATAAAGAACTCAAGAAGTTAAAAAGCAACAAATCAAGTAATCCAATTAAAAAATGGGGCATGGAGCTAAACAAAGAACTTTCTGTAGAGAACTGTATAATGGCAAAAAAAAAAACACTTAAAGAAATGTTCAACATCCTTAGCCATCAGGGAGATGCAAATCAAAACGATCCTGAGATTTCACCTTACACCCACCAGAATGGCTAAGATCAAAAACTTCTGGGACAACACATGATGGAGAGGATGTGGAGAAAGAGGAACCCTCCTCCATTGCTGGTGGGAATGTAAACTTGTACAACCACTCTGGAAATCAATTTGGCGCTTTCTTAGACAATTAGGAATAGTGATTCCTCAAGACCCAGCTATACTACTCTTAGGCATATATCCAAAAGATGCTCAAGTACACAACAAGGACATTTGCTCAACTATGTTCATAGCTGCTTTATTTGTAATAGCCAGAACCTGGAAACAACCCAGATGTCCCTCAGTTGAGGAATGGATACAGAAAATATGGTACCTTTACACAATGGAATACTACTCAGCAATTAACAACGAGGAAATCATGAAATTCGCAGGCAAATGGTGGGACCTGATTATACTTTTAACGTTCAAGTTACAGGTCAACAACTACTGAGGGTGGTTGCTTATGGCTACCTCTCTGGTCATAAGGGTATTTGCCCATATCAGAAATGCAGCCAAAGCCACTGGAGAATTTTCTCATTCATTTTATATTCAGTACTTTGAAGTTTGATTAATGATTCTAAAACAAACATGGAATATTGTTGTTGCCAGAGATTACTCTTCTATCAACCTCCCTATTATTATTTCATGGAATATAAGTGAGGATAGGACGAGTCAAGAAGTTACTTATTGAATGCCAGAAAGATGTGCAGTCATTTTCTTCCCTGGACCCCCTCAAAGTTTCACTGATTTTTTTTTACCCAAATACACATTTCTTGTATTTTTTTAAAGCCAAAATATGAAAGACCTGAATGAAATTGTTAGGTCTCCTTCAAGAGTTAAAAATAAATTCAATTTCATTGCTCAGCATGTAATTTTTATGTTTTAAATTAAGTTGCAAAAATAGACCTCTATGTATTTTAAATAACAAATAATATTTTATAGTGAAAATACATTAGAAAAATTCAGCATTTTTGTGATTATCCTTACTGATTAAATTTTTCCCATGTTTCATTCATTTAATAAAAAGTAACATTTTGATATTTTGTGCTCGTTGTGATGAATGAGAAACACATGTAAACCAAGAGAAATTACACAGCAGCGCTTTTATTCTCATGAACCACACATGACTCTGAAGCAGGGGTTCTCAACCCCTTTGTGTGATCCTATATCAGATGTCCTGTATATCAGATACTCATATTACAATTCATAACAGTATTAATATTAAAGTCATGAAATAGTAATGAAATAATTTTATGGATGGGGAGTCACCACAGCAAGAGAAACTGTATTAAAGGGTGGCAGCATTAGGAAGGCTGAGAACCACTGCTCTAAAGGTTAAGGGTGGCTTGCTCTGATACTGGTCTACAGTCTTATAGAAACTGTGCTGGTAAATATGGCTATGCCAGGAATGGGGCTCACAAAAACACCACCTTTCTTTCAAGAACATTTCCACTAGTGTTTCAACCACAGCACCATGCATGCTTGGCCTCCTTTTATGCTTGATGGGAGATAATACTGGATAAACATGTCTACGTTGATTCTAGGTATGGGAAGTTTAATTAATTGCTATGTCCACATCTGGATTTGCTCTCTATTCCATGTTCCTAACGGACCCACTCGAGTGAAAATGACTTTCAGTCACTCTCAGTTGAGGCGCCTGTCAGCGAAAAGCTGATGTGGACGAGCTCCACAAGCTTGTTATCTGAACTTCTTCAGTCTCTGCTATAAGATAGGCAGGCACCCCAAAGTATTTCATGTGCTTTTCCATGTGCTAAATTTAGCTTTGTTGGAAGAATGCATTTTTTTAGAATATAATCTTTTTAAATTTTTTAATATTAATCACAGGTTATTTACTTTGTATCCCAGCTGTAGCCCCTCCCTCATTCCCTCCCAATCCCACCATCCCTCCCTCATCTCCTCCCTGCCCCTTTCCAAGAATGCATTTTTTAAACAGCTTGACAAATAAACTAAGAATGCCGTTTGATATCACACAGTGTACCGAACTCCAGTACTGCCTCTTCTAGCATAGAGTCATGCCAGCTGTCTGTCATATAAGTCATTATTGACCTAAACTAGGGGCCAGAAAATATCTATGAAGGACAGAATGAAAGGTAGTTTTGGTTTTGTGAGTCAGCAGGTTTATTTTATAACTAACTCAGTTTTTCTTATGTTGCATAAAAGGACCCATAGATTAATAAGAAAGCTTTGTATGAGTATTTTGAATAAAACTTTATTGTTAAAAAGGACATTAAGGAACATTTAGCCTATTTAGCATTAACCCATACTTGAATGACTGTTGATTTAAACCTGCTATGGCTACAGTGTTTCTCAGAATTTTTGGAACACGTGATACGAAATTCTGGTGCCTTGAAGATGAGTGAAATGTAAACAGATAGCTCCTTCAAAATCTTGTGACTTTTGCTGTAATCATCTTCTCTTCTTGGCTCTTTTGATTTAAGCACATTGTTTGACATTGTGACCAGAGGAGAAAAACCATACATAAGGAATGGAAGAAAACAAGATGAATTGTGTGGGAAAGCAGTGCCCTTGACCTCTGCCTTCAGTTCCCTGCTGCAGGAGAAACATACATTTCCATGTGTTAATGTTAGTTGCAGAGGAAGGGAATTCTGATATATTTCTCTAAGCATTTAAATATATATATATAAGCAAAATCCCAAGACTAAATTATTTACTGTAAAGATTTAAAGTATAGTGTATTGCTATATTTTATTTTTGAGTATTTAAAATATTTTTTCTTTATTTTTGGTAATTTCACACATAGACATAATGATATGAGATCACATCCACCCCACTTAACTAATCCAAGTTATATCCTCCAACATGTTCTCGCAAATTCTTGTCTTTTCTTTCCTTTTTGCTCTTATTCCCTCCCCTTCCCTACCTTCCCTTTTCCTTTCTTTCTTCCTTCTCTCCATGCTTCCCTCCTTCTCTCATTTCCTTCTTTTCTCCCTTCATTTTTCTTCCTTCCTGTCTTTTACCTACTATATCTATCTTGTTTAAAGTTTTCATTGCTATGGTGAAACACCACGGGAAGAAAAGGATTTATTCCACCTTACAGCTTACACTCTGTCACAGGAAGAAGTCAGGGTAGGAACTTAAGGTAGGACTGAAGTAGAAGACATGGAAGAATGCTACCTACTGTCCTGTTCCTTATGGCTTGCTCAGTTTTCTTTCCTACACAGTACATAACTACCTGTACAAACTGGCACCCCCATAGTGGCCTAGATTCTCTCACATCAATCATCAATCAAGAAAACTCTCCACAGTCTTGCCTAAAGGTAACCTGTGGAAGCATCTTCTTAAAATTTCTCCTCCTAGATATATTTAGCTTAGTGCCAAGTTGATATAACCAGCCAGCACAACCAATAAGAGCTGTCTTTATGTGTAAAATGTAAGTCTATCCACTGGGACATGACACTCCTACTAGCTTGCACATCTCAAAAAAAATAGTTTTCCTCCTGTTAACAATCCATCACCAACCAGTATCTCCTTAGTAGGGCCTGGAAGCACCTCCGCCATCTCTGCTAGAAATTTGGTTGCCTTGATACTGTGTAGGTATTGTGTAGGTAAAAACAGGTGCTGGGTGCTCTTCAAAGCAATAGCCATGCCATACAGAAAACAGCATTTCACAGCTTCCCTTTTCAATTCTTTCTAAGTCCACTTCTGAAATGTTTTCTGAGGCTTGAGAGGGAGAGTTAATACTGAAGATTTTTGCTTTAAAGCTATACACACTTTAACCAGTTATACCTGTCTGCGTTGACTACTGCTCATTGCAAACAGAAGCTTCTCTGACAAAGACAGAAAACACAGGTCTGTGGGTATAACTATAAATATCTAGATGATAATTTGGCAACATGATCATTTATAAAAATAAAAATAAGTTGTTCCTTATGTCCTATGACCTCCCTAGCCTCAGGCTTTTAGCCAGAATTGCAGTACCTGGCATGATTTTTTCTCCTAATAAAAGACCTTAAAATCAGTCAAAATGTTGTTAGTTACCCCATAATGGTCATTGTACTATGTACCAGTGGGCAAATGTTCCTGGTAGGTCAAGTATTGAAGCAGGAGGAGTGCAGACCATTGATTTCTATTTTCCTCCAACAGCCTATATCATTCTTTTCTGTACTGTGAAAGCTTGCCTGCAGGGAGGAAGTTTTCTGGTTGGGTTCAGATTGATTTCTCTGCAGCCAAAGCATTCAGCAGTAGTGTCTTACTATGTAGTTATGGTGCATAACCAAGGGCAATGTTAATAGCCTGTGTTGCTTTGGTGACCTCCCAGGGCCCCCATAACCAACAATTCATAGGGAAATATGCCTTTCACTACAATTTTAATTGAATAAACTATGTATTCTGTTAGTAGCATTGTACAACCACAGAGACTAATTCTGTTTTAACTCTTTCTAGAGTTATCTTTTGAAATTAGCTTACTAATTAGTGGGTTCCTATAAGGCTTTGGCATACATCCTTACTTTGGCTAGCTCTCACACTATCTCTTCCTCTTCCCCATCCCCACATTTCATCATCTGTTAATTATTTAATCCCTAGAATTCTTTCATATCACATTTAGCCTACAATCACTCTGAGTATATTTTTAATTTTGTTGTAAGACAGTAGCTTTCCATGCGGTTTTCCTTTAGGTTAGCCCCTTTTCCTAACTCCCTGTTTTTTTCTATACCTTTGAATCCTTTACTACTTGAGCTTCGCTAACCCCCAGCATCACACCTATCTCCTTTCATTTTACCTGAAATCTAGCCCTCTCAATTAGCATGTTCCCAGGCGGCTCCCTAGAAGTTTCCTGGCTTCTACTTGTACACCAAGCTAAACATAAAAACCATATGAATCTTGTATCTGCATGTGAGGGATTACATGTGATATTTGTCTTCTGGACCTGTGGTTAACCATGCTGAAGATTATTTCTAGCTCCATCCATTTACCTGAAAACTCCATGAGTTTGTTTTTCATTATAGCTGAGAAATTTTCCATTGTGGATATGTGCTAGTTTTTTTACCCGTTCATCCATGATGGGCATCCATTGAGATCTTAATTTGGTTTATTTAGTTCTTCATTTAATATCATTTCAGTTGGCTTTTTTTTTTAAAGCAATTGCATTTCTTTATTGAATTCTGTGTTCATGTCTTGAATTGATCTCCGTGTTTCCTTGAACTCTTTAGTTTTGTTCTCTTGGAGTACCTTCATGTATTCTTTAGTTCTGTGAACATAGATATTCTTTTAAATTCTTTATCTGGTTTTCCTCCAAATCATTTTTATTGGGATGTGTTACTATGGGTTAATAATTATTGGAGAAGACATATTATCCTTACGTTTTATTGAATTTTTCAACTTTGTGGCATCTGAGGTTAACATCTTGAGTTTTTCTTTTTCTTTATTTATTATTTAAATTCATTTACTTCTTTTTTTGTGGTGGTATTTAAAATGAGCAGGAGAGAACTAAGTCATAGCAGACTTGAAATATCATTTTTCTCTGTATGATTGGTACTTAGAGCCAGTGGTTCTATGACTTGTCTTCTGAGAGTTAGGCAATATACTCAGGAATCTCAGGCCTCTTGCCTAGATCTGCAACTTGTGTTAAGAGTTGTGGAACTTTCTTGGCAGTGGTAGCATAGGCCTTTAATCCCAGCACTCGGGAAGCTGAGGCAGGTAGATCTCTGAGACCAGCCTGGCCTACAGAGCAAGTTCCAGGACCTCCAGAGCCACATAGAAAACTCTGTCTCAAAAACCAACCAAACCAAACCAAACCAAAACAAAACAAAACAAAACAAAAAGTTGCGGAACTCAGTCTGCTTGTGGGCCTCAAACTCAGAGAGCTCATGCTTCCTCTTTACGTACATAACTTCTGATGATATGAGTTCTCTGACACCCTCCATGCCTGTGGACCTTACTCTCTGTCATAGCCTCTCTCCGCTCTGATTTCCACGCCTCCATTGCTCCCAGATTCCTGCAATCCTTACTGTGGTTCAGTTCTCATCCTTGTTCTAAGACTGCAGTTTGTACTGTCAGCCACTGTTGAGTTGTAAAGCTCCCAGTATGCCTGTATTTCTTACCATGTGACACATTTTTCTCAAACCCTGAGTCTGCATTTTTTTCATGCCAGCCTCTGCTAGTCATGAGACTCATTGCGTATCTGTAGCATCATGTTTCAAAGCACAATTATTGACATTTAAAACATATTTGAATATGTTATTGTAAAGAAAATAAATTAATATTTAATGTAAATGACTGATTTATAGACCTCACCATTACTGATGACTTCATCTAAGTTTTCTTTCTCATTTTTTGTCTCTGGTGGTATTTGAGCTTTAAAGTGTGTGAAAGATACTGAGATCTTGTTAATCTTTCAAAACCTTGAGCCACATTGCATATATTTCTCATACAGTAAGGTTGTGAGTAAGTCTTAATTGTAAGTAATCACTCTAAATGAACGTGGTGGCCTTGATAAATACTGTCATAAATGATAAAATGTACTTTTTTAATTTTTAAAAAATATTTACTTGTTTATTAATTACATAAAGTTTATTCACTTTGTATCCCAGCTGTAGCCCCTCCCTCATCCCCTCCTAATCCTGCCTTCCATCCCTTTTCTCCTCCTATGCCCCTCCCCAAGTCCACTGATAGCATAGTTCCTCCTCCCCTTCCCTCTGACTCTAGCTTATCAGGTGTCATCAGGACTGGATGCATTGTCTTCCTCTTAGGCCTGGTAAGGCTGCTCCCCACTCAAGGAGAAGTGATCAAAGAGCCAACCACTGAGATCATATCAGAAACAGGCCCTGTTCCCATTACTGAGGAACCCTCTTGGACACTGAGCTGCCATGGGCAAAATCTGTGAAGGGGTTCTAGGTTATCTCCATGCATGGTCCTTGGTTGGAGTATCAGTCTCAGAAAAGACCCCTGTGCCCAGATTTTTTTGTTCTGTTGCTATCTTTATGG
>JAQQSO010007066.1:0-10877 GCA_028658305.1 Pachyuromys duprasi | reverse complement strand
AGACAGGATGAGCTGGGGTTGGATGGAAGGGGAGGAAGTCCTCCCCTGTTGGTGGACTTTGAGGAAGCGGCAAGGAAAGAGATGAGGGAGGGAGTGGAAGGGTGGGAGGGAATGAGGGAAGGGGCTATGCCTGGGATGCAAAATACCTAACCTGTGATTGATATAAAAATAAATAATTAAAAAAAGAAAGCAATTCTGGATACAAATTCTAAAAAAAAAAAAAAGAAAAGAAAGAAAGAAAGAAATGAGACCTCCAAGTGCTGTATCATGAAACCAGTAAAAACAATAGAAAATTTGAAAGCTTCATTTGAATTGAGTTGCTATAAAAATATCTTTACTTTGTACAAAATAAAAATAATGACTGGTGAATTTTAAATACTCTTTCTAAAAGGGACTTTTAATGAACATACGAAATTGGAAGCATCCTGATGGCATATTCATGAGTACTGTGTTTTTCTGGTTTCTCCTCCTTCTGCTTCTCTCTTTTTTTGCCTATGCCCTCTTTTGCTTCCTTATTTTAGGCTGCTAGAGGTATTACTCCATTCACTTTCTGAAATATATAATCTTTTATTCTTCTGGCCCTTAGAATTTTTTCCATAGTTCCATTTCTCCTTACAGGACTGTAAGCCACTCTCATCCATACATTAATATGCATGTCTCAAGAGGAAGCTCAGCTTTGCACATGAGAGACAATATATGACATTTGTGCTTCTGAGTGTAGATTAAGTGCGTCAGTATAATCAATCCCAAAGCTATTTTCCAAAATTCCATAATGTTAGGCTTTTTCTCTTCAATATCAACTGTTTATACATACCACATTTTGTTTGTGATTTAATCTATTGATGGGTTCCTAGTCTGGTCTCATATCTTTGCTCTTGTGACCAGTGCAATGATATTCATGCATTTGTATTATCTCTATATGAAGAAAGGAAATCCTTTAAAAGTATGCTTAGGAAATAAACAGAGAACACCTGTAATGTGGTTTTCTAATTACACATGAGTTAAAATACCATGGATACAGTTTGAAAAATTAATTTCTAATGAAATCTGACATCCCTAAAATCTATTTATCAATGCCAGTGCTTTAGTAGCCATTACTGTGTACAGCACTGGCCCTCAGTTTCAGCACCAGGGGTACAAAAGCCTGTTAGTAATAGAGTATCGGTGCTGACATGCTGGATTTGAATGAGGCAAGGATCTTAAAAGGCTTTATCATTGACCCTGAATGACCTTTATTTTTTTCCAGGAATGAATGCAGTTTGGGACCAGCAAATGATGATTGGGACATAATCTGGAATTCCCTTTTCCTGCATGTTATTAAGGAGATTCTACTACTGTTCTCAGCTGAAACATTGTTCTGAACTCTATGCTTTTTCTTTGACTACTACTATTGCTAATACTATTACTACTACTATTATTTGTATCCCAGTTGTAGTCTCCTCAGGACTTCATCTCCTCCAGGTCCCACCCTCCCTCCCACTTCCTCCCCTATCCCTCTCTCCTAGTCCACTGATAAGGGAAGTCCTCCTCCCTACTGTCTAACCTATCAGGTCCCATCAGGACTACAAGGATCCTCTTCTTCTGTGGGCTAGCTAGGTCGTTCCACCAGGGAGATGAAGGAGCAGGCAACCAAGTTCATGTCAAATACTGTTCCTTCTTTCTTACTATGGGACCCACATGGAGACTGAGCTTTCTATGGGCTACATCTGAGCACAGGGTCTAGGTCCTCTCTATGCATGGTCTTTGGTTGATACATCAGTCTCTGCAGTCCTCCTGGGCCCAGAATTTTTTGCTTTGTTGGTCTCATTGTGGGGCTTCTGTCCCCCTGCCAGGTCCTTCTACATCCCCCTTCTTTCCTAAGACTGAGCTCCATCCAAAGATTGACTGTGAGTCTCTGCATCTGCCTTAATGCCCTGCTGGGAGGAGTCTTGCATGCTATCTTTCTTGGATCAAATGTTGCTTTTGTTATCTGGTCATTCTGTGCTTCCTAACAACTTTTATGAAAACACCTTTTCTGTGTTGCATGGAAATGTATGCAATGTGTTTCAATTCTAATTTGAATTTCTGAAAAAATTCCATAGTGAATGTATATGGCTCTGTGTTTTTCAGAACTTTAGAGTATTTGTGTGTCTGAATTTTTGTTCAAAGTTGTTGTGGATCTGTTTATCTTATTACTTTCTTTTTAAATTTTGATTGATTACATTTAATTACTTTGTATCCCCCCATAAGCCCTTCTCTCCTCCCCTCCCAATCCTACCTTCCTTCCCCCTTCTTCACAAATGCTCCTCCCCAAGTTCACTGATAGGGGAGGTCTTCCTTTCCTTCCTTTCCTTCCTTCTGATCCTAGTCTATCAGCTCTCATCAGGAGTGGTTGAATTGTCTTTCTCTGTGGCCTGGTAAGGCTGCTCCCCTATCAGGGTGAGGTGATCAAAGAGGAAGCCAATCAGTTCATGTCAAGACAGTCCCTGTTCCCATTATTATGGAACCCACTTGGATACTGAACTTCCATGGGCTACATCTGTGCAGGGGTTCTAGGTTTTCTCCATGCAGGGTACTTGGTTGGAGTATCAGTCTCAGGAAAGACCCCAGTGCTCAGATTCTTTGGTTCTGTTGCTCTCCTTGTGGAGCTACTATCCTCTCCCTATCTTACTATTTCCCACATCTTTCATGAGATTCCATGCAGTCTACCCAACAGTTGGCCATAAGTCTCAGCATCTGATTTGATATTCTGCAGGACAGAGCCTTTAAGGGGCCCTTTATGCCAGACTCCTAACTTGTTTCCTGTTTTCTTCTTCTTCTGATGTTCATCTGCTTTGCCTTTCTGGCTGGTGATTGAGCATTTTAGCCAGAGTCCTCCCTCTTGATTAGTTTATTTAGGCATACAGATTTTAGTAGGTTTATCCTATTTTATATGTCTATATGAGTGAGTATATACCATGTGTGTCTTTCTGCTTCTGGGATACTTTCATAAAAGTTTATATTGCTGTGTTGTACATCAAGTTCATGGGCTTGTTCTAAGTAGAGAAATTACAGATAAATAATGCATTGAAATGGTATATTGTAAATAGAGTATGCATGATAAAAGAAAAAAATCAATAAAATAAATAGAATAGAAATCTGAGTTGATTTTTTATGAACATCAGATTCCACTATACTACTACTGGGTATATGCCCAAAAGATGTTCCATGATACAAGGAAATTTGTTCAACTATTTTCATAGTGTATTTATTTATAACAGCCAGAAATTATAAATAACCTAGATGTCCCTCAATCAAAGAATGGATACAGAAATTGTGGTACAATTAAACAAGGGAATACTACTCAGCTATTTAAAAAATCATAAAATTTGCAGACAAATGGATAGAACTAGAAAATATCATCCTAAGTGAGGTAACTAAGATACAAAAACACACGTGTGCACTCATTTATAAACGGATAGTAGACCTGTAGTACAGGATAATCATATTATAATCCTCAGATAGAAAGAAGCTAAGTAACAATGAGGGGCTGAGGGAGGGTACCAAAATGTCACTCAGAGAGGAAAATAAAACTGACAGCAGAAGTGGATGAAGAGAAGGGGAACTAGACAGGAGAAGAAATGGGGAGGGAAACAAAGGTGAGGATCGGATTTGGGGAGAACGGGGTGGAGGTGAAATGGGTTGGAACAAGAAGGGAAAATGGGGAAGGTCATCTTTTTGTCAAACCAGAGGTCTGTGAGAGGGTATTATCCTAGAAGAATACAAGTGTGACTCTAGCTGAGACCCCTAACAGGGGGCAACATGAAGACTGAAGTTACCACCGCCTAACCAGATAGGACTAGAGGAAGAAGTGAAACAACCCACCAACAAAAACCTGTGATCCAAAAATTAGCCTGCCTACAAGAAGTACAGGGATAATGAGGGAAAAAAATATTGAAAGTCTACCCAATAATTGGCCCAACCTGGGACCCACCCCACTATAGAGAAGCAGCTCCTGACATTCAAAATGATACTCTGCTATGCTTTCATACAGAAACCTTAAGTTGACTGTAATCTGTGAGGCTCCAACCAGCATCAGATCCGGAAAGATGCTGGAGCTTGCAGCTAAGCATGAGGTGGAGCTCCAAGGTCCCTGTGGAAGTGTTGGGGGAAAGATGGAAGGACCTGGATGGGACAAGAACTTCACAAGAACACCCACAGAGACAATAACCCTTCCCCCTTCAGAGACTGAGAGACTGAGACATCAAATAAGGAGCCTGAATGATCTAGACCTAGGCCCCCAAAACACATGTAGCTAATGGGCTGCCTGGTCTTCACAGGGGGTGGCTGGTGAGTGCAGGGGGTGGAGGTTGTTTCTAACATGGACTGTCTTGCCTGCTTTTGGGTCACTTGCCCTTGCAAGGTTGCCTTGCATGGAATCATGGGATGAGGATATGCTCAGTCCTGGTGTGTCTTGATGTGCTGAGGAAGACCAATGCATGAGAATGGGACTCTCCTTTTGGGGGGGGGAGGGAGAGGGGAAGGGAGAAGGGAAGAAAGGAAGGACTGGGAGGAGAAGAGGGAGGGGCACACTTGGGATGTAAATAAGTGGAAAAAAAAGAAATTGTCCATGATTCTACAATGTTATCCCCTCTTTCTTAAAGAGACATTTAATTTGAATTCAGAGTACCAAATTTCATGTCGTGTCCATACATTCTGTCTTAGTGGTTCTTCTAATTACTGTTTTTCTCTTTCACCTGATATTGAGCTCTGGTTTTCTATTTTTACCTAAAGTAGTCAATAATTCATTTTCTTTCATCTCATATGCTTTCTCTTATCTTTCTCACTCCTGCTTATTTCATCTGTAATGGCTTCAGTTTTCTTTTTGTTACCAAAGCCCATACCCATCCTGCCTCAACATACATTTACAATGAGTAAAATCTCAGATCTTCTTGTGAGAGGCAAGATATGCCCTATCCCTATTTGTTTCTAAATCAATAAGTTTTTTTCTGAAATTATATACAATTAAGGTTTTTCGGTTAATATTTCCAAATACAAACACACATATCACATTGTATTCATTGTCGGAGTTACCTGAGAGTTGTTCTTTTATTGAACTACTAGATATTTTCTGCCTTGTACTCAGTGTTTTAACATAAGAGTACTTCCATGAGTATGACAATTCATGTGTTTTCCTATGCATGCATAACACCTTCTGTCAGTAGTAAATCTGGTAGACTTAAAAAAACTTTTTGTATCTTTTTATAATTGTTTTATCTTAGTTCTACAATCAAACTGTGTGGTGTCTTCACAGAAACAGTGCTACCATGTTGTTATGGGTGGTAATGACAGACAATGGCAGTATTCTGATGTTTGGGGGGAAATCTGAAGCCATGATGACCAGCTGTTATTATGGATAAACCCCATGCCTGGTAACATAATTTGTATTTTGGGAACAACATTATCTACCTATGCAGGTTGATTTCATTATCACCTTTCCTATTCCTTAAATTTGTATTTTTAAATTAGTTTACTATTTGTTGAACTTCAATAATGATTCAAACTGTATCCAGCTCAAAAAACCCAGGTATTAGATGGTATACTAGCTGCCAAAAGCAAAACAATCACTAGTCTTTCCCATACCTGGATAGATGGCTCAGAGGATCAGGGCATTGACTGCTTCTAGTTATTCAGGTACTGTTTCACATGATCATACAAAATTGTCTGTAATTCTAGTGTCAGAGATCACAGTGCCCTCTTCTGGCCTCCTTAGCACCAGTCATGCAGGTGGTACATAGCCATATGTTTAGGGAAACGTGTATATACATAAAATAGAAATAAAGGGAAAATACCCAACTATAACGCACATGAACCAAAGCAATGACCATCATGGCAAGATATCCTTAAAGGTAAAATAATGGTATTTATATTTTCATAGTTACCCAGAGTTGTCTAGTTGGGCTCAAGATCCTTTCAGTGAGAAATAATTCTGGGCATTATAAAGTTAGACAAATGCATGTGGACGGTGAAATTGTGTATTATACAGGTTCTTATATTCTCTCCATTTTTATAAACCAGTGTAATTCTTAGTTCTATTCTAAATACATATTCTTGTGCACAAACACACACACAGGCACACGTACGTACATATACAGATAGACAGATAAATATTTGTGGATCTGTTTATTTCATCACGTATATATGCATGTAGACAGTGAAGTCATCACTGACGGTTCATTGATCAGTAAAAGATCATTACAGAAAACTAAAACTGGTCAGAGAGAGCCTTACAGAAATTTGACTGTTTCCAACTGATGTATCCACAACACAATTCCTATAACTAAAATTCAGAGAATATTATGAAAGAGTGGACATAAGATTCTAAGAGACAGAGGACCAGGATATTTGCTGTGAGACTGTGTCTTCTAGCTATTATAGGGACATGTATTCATTATATAACAACAATATAGCTTCCTAATAAGACGTCGGAAATAAGAGCCTTAGTTGACATCCCAACATTGATTGGGTTGATGTCACAGGACTTAACCATAGATCAAGTGTTATAGGCAATAAACACCTGTTGAGAGAAGAAAAAATTGTCTTTTCTAGGGATGAAAAACCTTAAAAGATAACCCAATATCAATGGTCTGCCCTAGAAACATATGCATTCAGGCAACACTAAGAAGATTCAGCTACTTATATTTCTAAGTTCATTCATTTATATGTACATTCAAATGTACAAAGAACAAGACATTTAAAGAAGAGGAAGCTTTGAATTGGGAAGACAGCACAAATACACTAGAATACTTCCATTGTGAAAAAGAAACCATAAATACACATGAGCGAAAGGTATCATCATCAACAAACTATACCGTTCAAACTGGATGACTACATGTAAACTGATCCATACTTACCACCTTGTACAAAACTTATCTCTAAGTGACTCAATAACTTCAACATAATGCTAGATATCCTAAATGTAATGGAATGGAAGGGAAGGGAAGAGAACAGAACAGAACAGAACAGAACAGAACAGAACAGAACAGAACAGAACAGAACAGAGCAGAACAGTAGAATAGAATAGAAAGGGGGAATAGCATTGAACCCACTGTAACAGGTAACTTTCTATATAGGACAGCAATAACACAGTCACTAAGAACAACAATTAGTATTTGACAACTCATGAAAAACAATTGTCTATATGTTAAATGATACTATCTATCAAAAAATAGCATGTTATAGAATAAGAAAAGATCTTTTCCTAGAACACACCTAATAGAAGATTAATATCTAATGCATATTAAATGTATATATGGATATATACATGTACCTATATAAATAATATATTATATACATATGTTATATACATTATATATCATATATAATATATTACATACATATTAAATATATTCATTATATATATTATATACATATATATAAAACTAAAAAATCATTGGGAAAAATGACCAATAAAAATAGGTTACAGATCTAAACAGATAATTTTTCAAATAAAACACAAATTACTACAAGATCCAAGATGGCAGCTACCAGCATGTGCTGTATCTGAAGGGAAACTTCCAAATTGGTGAGTGGAGGGGCAGCTGAAGCCAGAACATCAGCATTGAGACAGTCCCTGTTCCAATTAATAGGAAACCCACTTGGATACTGAGCTACCATGGGCTTCATCTGAGCAGGGGTTCTAGGTTATATCCATGCATGGTGCTTGGTTGGAATATCAGTCCCAGAAAAGACCCTGTGCCCAGATAATTTGGTTCTGTTTCTCTTCTTATGGGGCTCCTGTCCTCTTCAGGTCTTGCTGTCTCCCCCTTCTTAGGATTCCCTGCACTCTGCCCAAAGTTTGGTATGAGTCTTAGCATCTGCTTTGATACATTTCAGGGTAGAGTCTTCCAGAGAGCTGTTGTGGTAGGCCCCTGTCCTTTTCCCTGTTTTCTCAATATTCTGAGATCTATCCCTTTTGCCTTTCTCAATGAGGAATGATCATCTTACCCAGGGTCCTCCTCCTTGCTTAGCTTCTTTAGGTGCACAGCTTTTAGTATGCTTATCCTATATTATAAGTCTAGTATGCATTTATAAGTGAGTGTATACCGTGTATGTCTTTCTTCTTCTGGGATACATCTCTTAGGATGATCTTTTCTAGATCCCACCATTTTCTTCCAAATTTCATGATTTCCTTGTTTTTAATTGCTAAGTAGCATTCCATTGTGTAAATGCACTGCAATTTCTGTATCCATTCCATTCCTCTGTCGAGGGTCATCTGAGTTGTTTCCAGGTTCTGGCTATTATGAATAAAGCTGTATCAAAGATGGTTGAGCAAATGTCTTTGTGTACTTGAACGTCTTTTGGATATATGCCTAGGAGTGGTATAGCTGGATCTTGAGGAAGCACTATTCCTAATTGTCTGTGAAAGTGCCAGATTGATTTCCAAAGTGGTTGTGTAGTTTACATTCCCACCAGCAATGGAGGGGGGTTCCCCTTTCTCCACATCCTCTCCAGCATGTATTGTCAGTTGAGTTTTTGATCTTATCCATTCTGATGGGTATAAGGTGAAATCTCAGAGTCGTTTTGATTTGCAACTCCCTGATGGCTAAGCACATTGAGCATTTCTTTAAGTGTTTCTCTGTCATTTGATATTCTTCCACAGTGAATTCTCTGTTTAGCTCTGTACCCCATTTTTAAATTGGATTACTTGACTTGTTGCTGTTTAACTTCTTTAGTTCCTTATATATTCTGGATATTAAGCCTCTGTCACATTTAGGGTTAGTGAAGATACTTTTCCTGTCTGTAGGCTGTCATTTTGTTCTGATGACAGTGTCCTTTGCTTTAGAGAAGTTTTCAGTTTCATGAGGTCCCATTTATTGATTGTTGCTCTTAGAGCCTGTGCTGTTGGTGTTCTGTTCAGGAAGTTGTCTCCTGTGCAGTGAGTTCAAGGTCCTTCCCCATTTTTTCTTCTAACTGATTTAGTGGTGTGTTCGGATATATGTATGTGTATGTATGTATGTATATATATATATATATATATATATATATATATATATGTTACAGATCATTTACTTTGTATACCAGCTGTAGCCCCCTCCCTCATTCCCTCCCAATCCCAACCTCCCTCCCTTGTCTCCTCCCTGCCCCTCACTGGTAGGGGAGGTCCTCCTCTCCTTCCATCTATCCCTAGTTTATCAGGTCCCATTAGGACTGGTTGCACTTTCCTCCTCTGTGGCCAAGAAAGGTTGCTCCTCCCTCAGGGTGGGGACAGGTCAAAGAGCCTGCCACTGAGCTCATGTCAGAGACAGTCCCTGTTCCCCTTAATAGGGAAACCCAAGTAGATGCTGAGCTGCCATGGGCAATGTCTGAGCAGGAGTTCTGAGTTACATCCATGCATGGTCCTTGATTCGAGAAATATTCTCAGAAAAGATCCCTGTGCCCAGATATATTTGGTCCTTGAGATGCTCCAGTCCTCTCCAGTTCTTGCTAACTCCACCTACTTTCATATGATTCCCTGCACTCTATCCAGAGTTTGGTTATGAGTCTCAGCATCTATTGTGATACACTGCTAGGTAGACTCTTTCAGAGGCCCTCCATAGTAGACTCCTGTCCTGTTACTTGTTTTCCCCTACTTCCAATGTCCATCCCATTTGTCTTTCTAAGTGAGGACTGATCATCTTACCATGGAACACCCTTCTTGTTTAGCTTCTTTAGGTGTACAGATTTTAGTATGTTTATCCTCTCTTATAGTTCTAGTATCCACATATAAGTGAGTATATACCACATGTGTCTTTCTGCTTCTGGGATACCTCATTCAGGATGAACTTTTCTAGATCCCACCATTTGCCTGCAAATTTCATGATTTCGTTGTTTTTAATTGCTAAGTAGTATTCCATTGTGTAAATGTACTGACAGAGGGCTAATATGCAGAATTTATAAAGAACTAAAGAAGTTAAAAAGCAACAAATCGAGCAATCCAATTTAAAAAATGGACTATGAAGCTAAACAGAGAATTCTCTACAGAGGAATATAAAATGGCAGAGGAACACTTAAAGAAATGCTCAATGTGTTTAGCCATCAGGGAGATGCAAATCAAAACGGCCCTGAGGTTTCACCTTACACCCATCAGAATGGCTAAGATGAAAATCTCAACACTTCAATCTCAATGGCTAAAAATCAAAATCACAACACATGCTTGAGTGGCTGTGGAGAAAGGCGAACCCTCCTCCACTGCTGGTGAGAATGTAAACTTGTACATCCACTTTGGAAATCAATCTGGTGCTTTCTTAGACAATTAGTAATAGTGCTGCCTCAATATCCAGCTATACCACTCCTAGGCATATATCCAATATATGTTCAAGTACACAACAAGGTCATTTGTTCAACCATGTTTTTAGCAGCTGTATTCATGATAGCCAGAACCTGGAAACAACTCAGTTGTCCCTCAACGGAGCAATGGATACAGAAACTGTGATGCATTTACACAATAGTGTGTGAAGTTTTATGCTGAGGTCTTTGGTCCACTTGAAATTTAGTTTTGTGAAGGGTGATAAATATGGATCTATTTGCATCTTTCTACATGGAGATATCCAGTAGACCACAATGACCAAGTAGGCTTCATCCCAGGCATGCAGGGTTGTTCAATATATGCAAATCCATCAATGTAATCCACCATGTAAACAAACTAAAGGAGGAAAACCACATCATCATCTCCTTAGATGCCAAAAGAGCATTTGACAAAATCTAAACAAACTAAAGGAGGAAAACCACATCATCATCTCCTTAGATGCCAAAAGAGCATTTGACAAAATCTAACACCCATTCATGTTAAAAGTCTTAGAGAGATCTGGGATACAAGGCACATACTTAAACATAGTAAAGACAATATACAGCAAGCTTATAGCCAATATCAGACTAAA
>JAQQSO010007065.1:0-10878 GCA_028658305.1 Pachyuromys duprasi | reverse complement strand
GGGTGTCAATGTAGCGATGTATCAGAGCAGATATTAAGACTCGAGATCAAGCCTCTGACAGAGGGCAAGAAGTAATGATAGATCTGGGGGAGGTTGTTGAGACTTGGGGAGAACAAGAGCTCCACAAAGACCAAACTGATCAGGGCACAGGGGTCTTGTATGAGACGGTTTCTACAATCAAGGACCATGTGTGGATGTGGCCTGGAACCCCCGCACAGATGGGGCCCATGATAGCTCGGTGTAGGACTGAAGACCCTATTCAGGGAAACAGGGACTGTTTCAGTCATGATCTTGGGAGTGCCAGGGAGTGACAAACTGGCTAGATCCCAGGGGAGGACATTGCAGCCAGCCCAGAGGAGACAGGATAAGCTGGGGTTGGATGGAAGGGAAGGAGGTCCTCCCCTGTTGGTGGACTTGGAGGGGGCGGGGAGTAGGGAGATGAGGGAGGGAGTGGGAGGGTGGGAGGGAATGTGGGAGGGGGCTACGCCTGGGATTCAAAGTACCTAACCTGTGATTGAGATAAAAATAAATAAATTAAAAAAAAAGATAAAAAAGAATGAACATTTTAATCAAAGAGGTTAACCACACCCGTGAAAACACAAGGAATAAATAACCTCACATCAAGATAACCTCAAATAAATAACCTCAAATCTAAAGAGGATAAATTTAAAAACCCACACTATAATCACAAAATAAAGGAATCAACAGATACAAATCAATGATAAATTCTCACATCAATATTTTCTTTTTTAATTAAATTTTCATTTTTATATTAATTACAGTTTATTCACTTTGTATCCCAGTTATAGCCCCCTCCCTCATTCCCTTCCAATCCCAACCTACCTCCATCATCTCCTCCCATTCCCCTCTCCAAGTAGACTGATAGGGGAGGTACTCTTCACCTTCCATCTGACCCTAGCTTATCATGTCTCTTCAGGACTGACTGCAATGTCCTCTTCTGTGGCCTGGCAAAGCTACTCCCCACTTGGGAGGTGTGTCAAAGAGCTGTACTACAGAGCAATAGTAATAAAAACTGCATGGTATTGGTATAGAAACAGAATAGTGGATCAATGAAAACGAACAGAAGACACAGAAATGAACTCATACACGTATGGAATCTTGATTTTTGAAAAAGAAGCCAAAACAATTCAATGGAAAAAAGACAGCATCTTCAACAAAGTGGTGCTAGTCCAACTGGATGTCTACATGCAGAAAAATGAAAATAGGTCCATATTTATCACCCTGCACAAAACTAAAGTGCAAGTGGATCAAAGACCTCATTGGCACAGGAGACAACTTCCTGAACAGAACACCAACAGCACAGGCTCTAAGATCCACAATCAGTAAATGGGACCTCATGAAACTGAAAAGGACACTGTTTTCAGAACAAAACAACAGCCTACAGATTGGGAAAGGATCTTCACCAACCCTACATCTGACAGAGGGCTGATATCCAGAATAAATAAAGAATTAAAGAAGTTAAAAAGCATTATATCAAGCAATCCAATTAAAAAATGGTTTACAGAGCTAAACAGAGAATTCTGTGTAGAGGAATACAGAATGGCAGAGAAACATTTAAAGAGATGCTCAACCTCCTTAGCCATCAGAGAGATGCAAATCAAAGTGACCCTGAGATTTCACCTTACACCCATCAGAATGGCTAAGATCAAAAACTCAAGTGACAACACATGCTGGAGAGGTTGTGGAGGAAGGGGAACCATCCTCCAGTGCTGGTGGGAATGTAAACTTGTACAACCACTTTGGAAATCAATCTGGCTCTTTCTCAGACAATTAAGAATACTGCTTCCTCAGATCTAGCTGCACCACTCGTAGACATATATCTAAAAGAAGCTCAAGTAAGCAAGGACATTTGCTCAAGCATGTTTGTAGCAGCTTTATTCATAATAGCCTGAACCTGGAAAAAAACCCAGATGTCCATCAACAGAGGAATAGATACAGAAATTGTGGTACATTTACACAATGTAATACTACTCAGCAACTAAAAACAAGAAAATCATGAAATTTTCAGGCAAATGGTGGGATCTAGAAAAGATTATCCTGAGTGAAGTATCTCAGAGCAGAAAGACACACACGGTATATACTCACTTATAAGTGGGTATTAGACCTATAAGATAGGATAAACATACAGAAATCTGTGCACCTAAAGAAGATAAACAAGAAAGAGAACCCAGGGTAAGATGATCAGTTCTCACTTAGAAAGAAAAATGGGATGGACTTTGGAAGTAGGAGAAAACAAGTAACAGGACAGGAGCCTACCACAGAGGGCCTCTGAAAGACTCTACCTAGCAGTGTATCAAAGCAAATGCTGAGATTCATAACCAAACCTTGGGCAGAGTGCAGGGAATCATATTAAAGAAGGAGGAGTTAGTATAACCTGGAGAGGACAGGAGCTCCATAAGGACCAAATATATCTGGACACAGGGATCTTTTATGAGACTCTTTCTCCAACCAAGGACCATGTATGGATATCACCTAACCCCCCTGCTTGTATGTAACCTATAGTAGCTCAGGATCCAACTTGGTACCCTAGTAAGGGGAACAGGGACTATTTCTGACATGAATTCAATGGCTGGCTCTTTGACCTCTTATCCCCCCCCCCCAGAGGGCCTATGCTAGGCCACATAGGAGGACATTGCAGCCAGTTCTGATGAGACCTGATAAATTAGGGTCAGATGGAAGGGGTGCAGGATCTCCCCTATCAGTGGACTTGGAAAGGGGCAGGGAAGAGATGAGGGAAGGGGGTAGGACTGGGAGGGAATGAGGGAGAGGTCTATGGCTGGGATACAAATAAATAACCTGTTATTAATATAAAAAAATAAAAATTATATAGAAAAAGAAATTAAAGGGTACTGGCTGAGATTAACTAAACGAATATCTTATTGTCTAAGATACTGATACATTAGATGTTACCCATTTACAATTTAATTATAGAACCACAAATTCAAATGTGATTATGTCATAATATTCAAATATTATAGCAATTTATTATCAAAACTCTGGAAACAATAAATTCAGAAAACAACAGGTGTATGTGTGTGTGTTTGTGCCTGTATATTCATGTGCGCATGCATGTGTGTGAATCTCTGTGTGTTTAGAAGTTTATTTTTTTTTAATGCATTTTTGTTTTATACAATTGACCAATTCCCACAGGATCCCAGTTATACTGAGAATTGTCTATTCTTGTGAGATTTTCCTGTAGGATACTAAGAAACAAAAACTCCATGGTCTCATAAGACAGCAAAATTCTATATAACACTTTATGTCACACCCAGCAAGGTTTATAGCATTTGAATTGCAGCAAGCTGTAGAATAGTGGGATGAGGTAAGCTTATATATAAATGTGAGATGAATTAGTGAAAAATATATCTAAGAAAACATTATTCAGTATGTATTAGTGGTAAAGTAAGGTGTATGTGAAGAGTGAGGGGATCTTCTGTGCTTATTCACAGCTACAGTTTTGATTGTTTCATTTTTCCTAATACGGATTCTCCTAATATAGAAAGATACATAATTTACCCTTTAGGGTTCTTTAATGTTTATTTTTCTTTACTTTAAATTTCTCTTCCCACAACACCCCTAAAGGCATTTTATGTATCTCTACCTCCTCTTTATCAAATCTTTTCACTAGACCCTACATGTTTTGAGGTCATAACAAGGCAATCAGCAATCTCCACCCTTTTACAACATTAGAAAGTTTATAATAAAATATAGTGTGAGAGAAGGGGTGCCTCATGTAAGCACTATCAGAGAGAGGTTACAGTCTTCAAAAGTGCACAAAGTAGAAATTAAGTTCCCTGAACTACCTGAAACTCAGAATCATTAGCCACAAGAGAACTGTGTTCTGGGAGTGAAGCTCCGTAGCCCAAGAACTGTTTAGCACGTGCAGAGCCCTGGGTTCTATATTTACAACCAAAAAATAGAAAACATGTGTCTGGTATATCAGCCTGTTACTTCATAAATAAAATAGGCAAATCATTCAGGTAATGACATACTCTAGGTTCTTTTCAATAAATGTATCTTTTAAAAGCAAAATGGAGCTTGCTCTAAATTCCTGTCTTGAGCTCCATTTTATGCTATCTGAAGTTAATCAGAAAATGATTATCTTGACTCACACACATTAGAAAGGAATAAAGAGCATTATTTAGCTTTGTGGGTTTTCTTGTTAGTTACAATGACAAGTTAACACCCATAGGCTTATGACATTATTTTTATGTTTATAATAAATCTGTAATTATCCAGAAATAAAAACAACACATGTATGGTGTGTAGATACAAACATACACAATTTTAAGGTGTGAAGTAACTTCACATGCATATCTTGGGTATCACTTTTCTAACTGCATAATCATTAGATATAACTGTTATTTTTCCTGACTGATCTTTCTTTGCCACTCAGTCTTGTTTGAGCCAAAAGGTAGCCATGAGAAACTATAGCTCATAAACACTGTTTCCTATAGAAAAGAGCATTGACGACACATTCTAGAGATCTGTACTATCTCTTTGAATTTCAATTACTTTCAAGGTTCTAACAATGGGTGTCCATCATCTTTCTTACTGTGAATATTTACCTGACTACTGTTTTAGAAATACCTCCCTTGCAATTAATTTTGTCAGTGAAATTTTCTCTTCTGTTGTGTGTAAAATCCTGCCCAGTAGGACAGGATTGTTATTTATTTTTAAATTTTTTTATGTACATTACATCCCTGTTGTTAGTTATTGAGGCCACTGTGAATCAAAGCATTTCGTAAAAATCATTTTCTCACTTGGGTGCAAAGTAAATTGAGATATTAAAGAGATTAACCAATGTTAAATATTGAATAAGCCCTTGGAAAAATATTTAAAAGAAAGATAGAGATGAATATTCAAGAAACTGAAAAGCCATGTTTCAAATTACTAACATGCCTCTACTAAACAGAACAGGCACTGACTCATTTCTGAACATGAGAAGAGTAAGTACTTTTAAACCTAGTAATGTGGATGATGAAATGTTTATGGGAAGAAAGAAACTAATTGCTAAAAATATTCATGCATTGGTTAAACTTATGAATATGAAACTGCCTATGGCCAAGAATAAAGAATAAAATGTTTTCTTACATGTGATTTTAGTTTAATATCTTCTATAGATTTGTTAGAAAAAAACAGAAATGAAGAACCAATCTGTGGAGATAGAGTTCATTTTGCTTGGACTGACTGATGACCCTCAGCTACAAATCCTGATTTTCCTGTTTCTGTTTTTCAATTACATTTTGAGCATGATGGGGAACTTAGTGATTATCCTCCTCACCCTGCTGGATCCCCACCTCAAGACTCCAATGTACTTCTTCCTCCGGAATTTCTCCTTCTTGGAAATTGCATTCACCACAGTCTGCATTCCCAGGTTCTTGACGAGCATTCTCACAGGAGACAGAACAATTACCTACAGTGCTTGTGCAGCTCAATTATTCTTTTTCTTCTTACTAGGAGTCACAGAGTTCTACCTCTTGGCTGCCATGTCCTATGATCGCTATGTTGCCATATGCAGACCATTGCACTACACCCTCATCATGAACAGCAAAGTGTGTCACCTGTTTGTCCTCAGCTCTTGGGTGACTGGGTTCTTAGTCATCTTCCCCCCTTTGCTCTTGGGACTCAAACTGGATTTCTGTGCCTCCAAAACAATAGATCACTTCTTATGTGATACTTCTCCTATCCTGCAGCTGTCTTGCACAGACACACGTTTAATAGAGTTTATGGCTTTTGCCTTAGCTGTAATGACACTTGTCATCACCTTGATCTTAGTGATCCTCTCGTACACACTCATCATTAAAACCATCCTAAAGTTCCCTTCAGCTCAACAACGGAAAAAGGCCTTTTCCACCTGCTCCTCCCACATGGTTGTGGTCTCTATTACTTATGGAAGTTGTATCTTCATGTATATGAAAACATCAGCCAAGGAGAGGGTAACTTTAAATAAAGGTGTAGCTGTGCTCAACACTTCTGTGGCCCCTTTGCTAAACCCTTTCATTTACACCCTAAGGAACCAGCAGGTGAAGAATGCTTTCAAACATGTGCTTCATAGATTTTGTTTTCTGCAAAACAATGGGAAAAGGTTTAGACATAAATAGCATCTTATTGAAACATCAGGAGTAAGCTGTACAGCAACTTTCAATTGCAGTGGTTGTGATCTGAGCCATTTCATTCACTGAGTATTTAAGGCACATTAAGTTTTCCTCTTCAAATGCTTATGTGATCTTCTATTTCAGCATATTTTCCTAACTGATGAGTATGAATATATTTTCAATACCACAATCTTAAATTATATGTATTTAGATGAATTATCTTCTTATAACATTTTATGTTCTGAATGTTCATTCAACTGAAACTTGCTACATTTAACAAATTAAGCTATTTTGCACATTGTAAAGGACAGATAAAAATAATTATTTTATAAAATAATTGAAGTTTTCATAATAAAGTCAAAATTTATTTTAAAAAGGAAAATAATTTTTAAGGTGAAAGATCACTTATGATGAAGCTTGAATAACTAATCAAGAAAATATTTATGAATCCTATGAGTCATAATACAAAAAATGCTAAGCAATTGGAATTTTGCTGAAAAACATTCTCTTGTACAAGAATGTTAATGGAGAATACGTAATTTTAACTTAATTAGATGATATTATACCTTAATATATTTTAATCATAATTTGGTACAAATTGATATATTGCATTATAATTTCTAAATTTTGAAGATGATAACCAAAGATAGATATTTTCCTTTTTTGTTTTCTTTGTATTCTTTTTGTTGATATTTTATTTTTTATTTTTTATTTATTACAATTTATTCACTTTGTATCTCAGCTGCAGCCTCCTTCATGTCCCCTCCCAATCCTGCCCTCCCTTCTTCTTCTCCAACACCCCTTCTCCAGTGTACTGATAGGTGAGGTCCTCCTCCCCTTCCATCTGACCCTAGCCTATCAGATCTCATTAGGACTGGTTGTATTGCCTTTCTCTCTGGTCTCTATTTATTAGTAATTTGTATGTTAATTTGGAGAAATGTCTATCTATCAAATAAAAATCAGAAATTATAATTCTATTATCAAATTCTTCCTCTGTCAATTTTTTATTATTATTCACATCTTTTTATTGTTATTTATTACAACTTATTCACTTTGTATCCCAGCTGTAGCCCCCTTTCTTGTTCCCTCCCAATCCCATCCTCTCTCTCTTCTCCTCCTATGCCCTTCCCAAGTCCACCAATAAGCAAGGTCCTCCTCCCCTTCCCTCTGCTGCTAGTCTATCAGGTCTCATCAGGACTGGCTGCATTGTCAATTCTAGTAAACAGTGTATCTATTAAACCTCTATAATCTTTATATATTCTGGATATTAGCCCTCTGTCAGATATAGGTTTGGTGAAGATCCTTTTCCAGTCTGTAGGCTGTCGATTTGTTCTGATGACCTTTGCTTTACAGAAACTTTTCAGTTTCATGAGGTCCCATTTATTGATTGTTGATCTTAGTGCCATGCTGTTGGTGTTCTGTTCAGGAAGTTGTCACCAGTACCAATGAGTTCTAGGCTCTTCCCCACTTTTTCTTTTAGCAGATTTAGTGTGTCTGTTTTTATGTTGAGGTCTTTGTACATGGTAATAAATATAGATCTATTTGCATTTTTCTACATGTAGAAAAACTCTACCTAGCATGGTATCAAAGCAGATACTGAGACTCATAAACAAATTTGGGCAGAGTGCAGGGAATCTTAGGAAAGAAGGGAGAGATAGTAAGACATGGAGAGGACAGGCACTCCACAAGGAGAGCAACAGAACCAAATATCTGGGCACAGGGGTCTATTCTGAGACTGATACTTCAACCAAGCACCATTCATGGATATAACCTAGAACCCCTGCTCAGATGTAGCCCATGGTAGCTCAGTATCCAATTGGTTTCCTTAGCAAGGGGAACAGGGACTATCTCTGACATGAACTCAGTGGCTAGCTCTTTGACCACCTCCCCTGGATGGGAGATCAACCTTGCTAGGCCACAGAGGAGGACAATACAGCCAGTTCTGATAAGACCTGATAAGATACGGTAAGATGGAAGGCCAGGAGGACCTCCCCTATCAGTGGACTTAGAGAGGAGCATAGGAGGAGAAGAAGGAAGGAGGGTGGATTTGGAGGGGAGGAGGTAGCAGACTACAGCTGAGATACAAAGTGAATAAAGAGTAATTAATATAAAAAATAAAAATTTAATTAAAAATTTAGAAACCCTCTATAATCAATTTAAACTAATACATTGGACATATGTTCACACCCATGCAACTAGTACTAATTTCCAGCTCAAATTTGTCCTAAAAGGAGCAGCAGCAGAATGTTGAAAGTAACCCTACATAGTTATATCCTTATTCACTAAAGGTAATTTCGTAAGCTTCTTTGCCTAAAGAATTGGCCTTGATGAATTTAATTTCCAAGACATAATAATACAGTTGCTCATGACTAATTGCTGCTTACCAAGCAGATGTTCTATTTAATTTTTTATAATGGCATAATAGAAAAATTGAGACTTTTCTCAATTTTCTCACTGTGGTAGGATACCACAGTGAATTGTTCCCTCCACCTATTCTAGTTGCTATGTGCCACCATCCATCTTGCCTGGAGATCTTGAATATCAGTACATTAGATTGGCCTTTATGGACTCTCATAATGTAAGAACACAATTGGAGTACATTAACACTCTGCCTTCTTCAGTTACATGCTACTCCCTACACTTCTCCATGTGTCTCCCCTGATCTTTGTAGCAGCGTTGGCCACTGTGTTCGTCTCATAGACAACTTTCCTCTCTTTATCTGAATAGCTCATAATTTCATTTGATGCGCAATCAAACCAGAAGAATGAATCATTTACTACACTGAATATAAAAGTGAGAACCAGAACGTACACTTCCAGAAAGTCTCAATTTTTCTATTATGCCATTATAAAAAATTAAATAGAACATCTGCTTGGTAAGCAGCAATTAGTCATGAGCAACTGTATCATTATGTCTTCGAAATTAAATTCATCAAGGCCAATTCTTTAGGCAAAGAAGCTTACGAAATTACCTTTAGTGAATAAGGATATAACTATGTAGGGTTACTTTCTACATTCTGCTGCTGCTCCTTTTAGGACAACTTTGAGCTGGAAATTAGTACTTAATTCACCTTGTTTTCTTCAGGTTCTAATACTCCACTTCCTGTGAAATGGAATAAAGGGGGTCCAAGAGAAGCTGGAAGAATATTTAAGGAACTAATGTAAAGCTGAAACCGGCCCAAACAATACAGAGAGATGTTAAAGGTAATTGGTAGCCACTTTCAATCATGTCTGGGAGAAATCTCTGCAGTAATCTCTGCAGTCATATAGACTGTTCTCAAACTCTTAGTAAAATCAAGTAGAGCTCCCAAGTAAGATCACCAAACAGTAGCCTAAATTTATCTCTCCACTTAGAGATTTTGTAAAACTCCTTTTATTGACATTTCAGCAATAGCATAAAAAGAAACAAATTCTGGGAGGCAGTTTCCCAGTTTTTTTTTTCTCTGTTCTTAGAGCACAGCTTGGGAAAACATATTAATGTTGACCTGGTAATAACTAGTTCAAAGATTTGTCTTTGACAATAACCAAAGCAGTGTGTGTCCAGAACAGCTTGGTGTGGTGTTCCCAGCCTCTTCTGAAAACAAACAAACAAAATTATCTCAGCCTCTGTAAGTCAGGGCTTCTGTCACTTGCTCCACTCAGAGCTCTAGCTAGGCTGTGACAAACCAGACACATTTTGGCATTTTCTTGTTAAATAATTCTGCATTGTGAAGAGCCTTTTAAAATTCCTGGTCACTTTGAATGCAAGTTTCTAATACCCATTATGTCATTTCAGATCCTGTAGATGCTCTGGTGAGAAGTGTGGTACAGTAGGGTACAGCCAATTGTTCTTAGGGAAAGGTTTAGAGAAAAGTACACCAAAGTAAGAACCAGTCCAAGAGAAAACAGGCCTAGAGTTAAGATCCATTTATTTTCCGTGGAGAATAAGACCTCTGCTCTGGGATAACCCACAATAAATTACCTTTGAAAGAGAAGTGCCCATGTGCCCATTCATTCATTGTCCCTTCCACAAACTGAGCTCTAAAATTTTTGCTGTACGTATAAGTCAAAAAAAAAATTAAAACTGCTTCTACACAATTGATATTTGTATTTTTATTGATTGTAGCATTAGAACTATATAATTAAGCACCACAGTACAAAAATATGTTGATTTCAATGTTAAATTATAATTTAGACAATTCTGAGTATTTGGGGTCTGAGGATTTTTTTCTCTCTGTTCTTTTCTCAAATACTATTGCATATATCAGCCAAATTTATTAACCACAGAAATTTACAATTTAAGTACTAGAAAATTACATTAGTATCTATCTAGTAGGACCCAAGGGGGCTGGGCACTCTGGAGAAATGTTTTGCCTTTTATTTGTGTTTTCATAGACTGTGAGCATTTTTACTGTGGTACTTTGTAGCTCAGTTATTTATTTTATTTTATTAATTTATTTTTTTGTTATCAATCACAGGTTAGGTACTTTGCATCCCAAGCGTAGCCCCCTCCCTCACTCCCTCCCACCCTCCCCAACCCTCCCTCATCTCCTCCCCGCCCCCTCCAAGTCCACCAAAGGGGGAGGACCTCCTCCCCTTCCATCCAACCCCAGCTCATCCTGTCCCTTCAGGGCTGGCTGCAATGTCCTCCCCTGGGATCTAGCCAGTCTGTCACTCCTCGGCATGTATGGGGGAGGGTCAAAGAGTCAGCCATCAAGTTCAAGACTGAAACAGTCCCTGTTTCCCTCACTAGGGTCTTCAGTCCAACACTGAGCTATCAT
>JAQQSO010007064.1:0-10879 GCA_028658305.1 Pachyuromys duprasi | reverse complement strand
CCAGTCTAGCTGGAGAGTTACACCAGAATGGCGCCCTTATACTGTGGCTGGCTCAGCTCAGCTCAGAGCAATAACAGCAGCCAGAGCTCGGCCTAAAACTGCATCTAAAATAAAAAATGCCACGGCAGAGGGTATTTTAATCCCTTTTGGCTTTGTTTTGGTTGTTGTAGTCATGGATCTGGTGGCAATATGTTTAATAGTGATGGCTCTTCTCCATGCCTTCTCCAAGAAAGTTCAAGGAGAAAATGGGGGAAAAGCCAAGGAATGGAAGTCTAAGTTACAGACAATAAAAAGGGCACTGTTCCTAACAAAAATTAGATTAATAGCAGCTAAAATTCAAAGCTTTCTGGCTGAAGATACTTGTCAGCTCTTTCTGGTAAGGTTCTGCCTATTCACTGCAGCAACAACTATGTTAAAAAAAATAAAACCCACCGGGGCTTTGCTTATTACAGCCTAAATTGCCACAACTGACCCAAAACTTAAAATTTTCTTGTCTCCTTGCTTGATTTTCACTTAAAGGTTTTGAGTTACAATGATATGATGGATTTGAGAAAAAAAAATTTGAACAAGTTGATGAAGGCACATGCCTTTAATCCCAACACAAAGTAAAAAAAAAAAAAAAGGCAGATTTCTGAGTTCCAGATCAGCCTACTTTGCATAGTAAAAGCCCGGGTGGCAACTCCTGCTGTTTAATCACTTGCAGAGATAGTCTAAGATTGAAAATAACAAAATTTTCCTTAAGGTTACTATGTAAGTTCTTTTTTCTTAATAATAGATGTTATGTCCTTACTGATCTAAATGTCGGATTCACATCAATTTTAGGTTTATATAAGGAGAGATGATGTCACACTGCTCTGAAAAGGAAAGCCAATCTCCAAAACTGGTACTTCCACAGAACTGGTACAAAAGGGTATTTTGGCATAAGAAATATGTTCTGTTGGTCAATATAAGAACTCAAAATTAGGCTGGGAGACAACCATGCAAATTGCATGTCTCCCACATTAAAAAAACCTTTAAATGCTGACTAGATAAAGGTGTCACACTGCTCTGGAAGCCAACTTATCCTTTCAATGTGAGACATTTTCACAGGGGGGAGGGCAAATGTCCTGACGCAAAAGAGACACAGGGGGCTTACAGGTGGCAAAGTAATGCCAGCCTATTTAAGTCCTAGAAACTCAAATATTACAATTCATGTTTAAAAGGCTAACTCATTCATCCTATGTCAAAAAAGGGGCAAGCCAAAGAATAGCCACAACTAATGTAAAAATCCAGGTACAAGATGCCTAGGGTATGCTTAAATGCTAAGAGTAAAGGGGAGTTTATATAAAGTTTGGCTATAAAGGCATAACTGCCCATTCTGTATAGAAAAGGGGATAAGATAAAAATAGCTACAACATATATATAAACCTAAACCTCTAAACAAGTACAAAATGCTTAGGATATACTTAAACTCTAAAGTAAAATAAAGTTTATATAAAGTTTACTTAAAACTTGCCTTTTCTAATGCTCAAGGCAACCAACTTGTCTCTTTAATGGGAGACTTTCTCTCGGGAGATAGGTTGGCCTAATACAACAGCTTGGCCTAATACAACAGGGACTCAAGAGCCCAAAAAAGATATTTTGATTTATCAACCTTGTTTTGATTATAACATGATAATGATTGTATGTTCAATAGTAATGGTAACTTATATTGTTGATCCCTTTGCATGGGAACAACTCTAAAAGTGACACATAAAAAAGTCTCTAGCCAGAACTCCAACAATACATGGTCAATATATCCTTGGCCATGGTCAATAAATCCTTGGCTATAATATCCTCAAAATTTATTATGCCATTTTTTAAATTAGCATACATAAAATTGGTTCACAATTTAATTTCATCCCAAACATCTCATACATTTATAATTTTAGAACTATATATTGCTTGTGAGAAATTATATGTTTGCAGAACAAAAGGACTGGACACTGGAGATGCTGGACCAAAACTGACAAAAATCCTCCTTCCAGCATGCTGAGACATTGACATATCTGTTCTAGCATCTTGCATGTTCCAGTTCCAGCATTCTGCTTGTTCCTCCCTCAACTGCTTCAATTGCTATTTCTCATCAAAGCCTGCTTCCAAGAGAGCTCTGAAGAAAGCTGCTAATCTCAATTGGTCCAGCATTTTAGATCTAGATCCTAACTAGATCCTTCACCCCTACCGACTAGTGTTCATGGTCCTGGAAAGTACTCTCCATGCTAACAGAGGAGGATGGTAAACACCAACCCCGCTGCAAACCCTGTGATCTTCAGTGACGACCAGCCTGCAGGATTAACTGGTGTGATAGAGGCACAAACGGTGTAGAGTAACCAAGCACCAGCTGATTGGATTTAAGGCCCACTCCGTGAATGGAACCTGTACCTGGCACTGCTCTAATGGCCAGGAATCTGAGACTTAGACAGGCCGTGGACCTAGGAGAAAGCCAAATGCTACTGCTCTGCTAAGGGAACACAGAAATAAAATGACTCCTAACATTCAGCTGCACCCCACAGATGAATGTCTCACTCGGCCATCTTCAGAGAAACTTCCTTCTGCGGTAAAAGGAACAAATGGACAATGTGCAAAGCGTAAGAAATGTTGGGACACTCAGTCCTAAATGAGATGTCTCCATTAAATTCCTCCACTCAGGGCTCAGGGAAGAAGACGCAGAAAGATGGTAAGAGTCAGAGGGCATGGAGGACACCAAGGAAACAAGGCCTTCTAGGCAAAACAGGTCTGACACACGTATGAAAGAAACAAAGTGTTGAGTTGGGGGCGGGGGGGGGGGATATCTGGGAGATGTGGGAAGGGAACTGTGATCAGAATATATTGCATGAAAATAACTTCATTTTCAATAAGTAAAATAAAAGTGGACAGCATCCGAGGAACAACACCCACTGTTGTCCTTAGGCTCCACAGGCGTGTGAACACACATGATGCGAACACACATGACGTCTGCATACCCCAAACACAAGGAAAAGAAAGTGTATACTCACGAAGTGCTACTTGCTGACTCTTTAACTCAATAATGATTTTTTTAAAAACCTATTTTTTTTGTATTAGTGCCCAGTTCCACATCCTTTTTTACCCAATTTTCTGTCTTTTATATAGTTGTAAGAAAAAGAAAAATCAGCAGATATACATTTCACAACGCGCATATGAGTGACTGTAAGCGCGCAGCCCGCTACTGTGGCTGCGTTCCCTCAGCCTCTCGCGGCCTTCTTGGCCATAATGAGCAAGTTGTAAATGAAGTAATCTCACCCAGGGGTGTTTTCTTCTTGTGCTGCCAATTAGGCTGTACAGACTGTGGTGCCGCGAGAAGGGCAGAGCTTGTCATCGAAGGTGAAAGGTGGGTGAGTGTAATGAGTCATTTCCTGTCCCCAGAGACGGGAACTGTGCTGCAGGCTAACGCGGGGAGGTAGCGAGCATTACGGGGTGGGCGCAGGCCCACACTGTACGTGAGTTGCGAGCTAAAGAGCCTCCAGAGTCAGCAGCTGTGAGGGCAGAAATTACCTGTGACACAATGAGACTGAGTGATGATCTTGCTGGAAGGAAATCGGTATTTATAAAAATCCTATCCATATTTATGAACCTTTTCACACAATCCTGGAGCCTTCACCGTTCTGTCTGGTGAGGGTGCCTGAGTGGCAAGAAGCAAAATGTAGCCATCAGACTGTTTATTCTAAAAAAAGGGGGGGGGGCTTCTTTTTATTCTTGAGAATTTCATGCATTTATACAAGGAAATGTCATATCCACCCATTTGCTCCCCCTCTTCCAAATTCCTCCCTACATATCCTCCTCCCAACCTCATGCCGTCTTTTTCTTTCTCTCTTTTTTTCTCTCTTTCTTCTTTCTTTCTTTCCTCTTTCTTTCTTTCCTCCTCCTCCTCGTTGTCCTGCTCTTCTTCAACATTCTAAGTCCAATTAGTGCTGCCCATATGTGTATGGGTTAGGGCCATTGTCTGAAGCATGAAATCTACCAGCAGCCCCAATTAAAAAAATAAATAAATGAAAAGATTTGCTCTTCCCCCACAACTGTCAATGGCCGATAGCTCTTCAACAAGAGCGGATGTTGGAGATCATCTACCCACATATGTAGGAATTTGGGCTGGCTCGATCTTGGACAGCTGGTGTGAGCTCAGGAGTGTAATGCATCGAGGTCCAGAAGCTTGCATTCCACAGCCCTCTTCATTGTCCAGCGCTTACATTCTCTCCTCTTCATGAATGTTCCATGAGCCCTGGTGGCGGCAGGAGACGGGGCTTGAGAGACTCGTCCGAGAGCTGGGCACTTGAACACCCAGCCTCTCATTCCCAGCAATCTCATCAGTTCTGCATCTCACACTGACGGGTGCCCACTGCAAGATGCTTCCCTGACCACAGAGAACAGCCCAGGCTTTTGGGTATAGACACAGATATTTAGAAGGCCATACTTGGCAGGCTGGCAATTTAGAAAAATAACAGCTGCAGCCTCTGTCCCAGGGCCTGTGGCCTCCCAAACCATGGGGCTTTGACCAAGATCACAGCGCGAGGCTTCAGATTCCCCCTCCACTGCTCCCTCCAGGCCCACCACCTCTGGAGCACCACTTCCGGATGTTTTGACTCTGTCACTGTGGCCCTAGATGTCTCAGAATGGTTGATTTTGCTCTCTGCACCCCCTTGAGCTACATCCTGTGTCTTGGTTTGTGTTTTGAAGACCGTCGTACCTACTTCCACTTCCCAGTCAGTCCTTTAAAAGGAAAATTCCCTACTAAGTTTAAATTTACCGGGTTATTTCAGGAATTAGTGAACATAAGCACAAAATAATTAATTTTAGTTAAAATATAATTACTCAGGCTGGAGAGATGGCTCAGAGGTTAAGGAAGCATGCTGTTCTTGCAGAGGACTGGTATTTCCAGCACCCATGTCAGATAGCTCATTACCACTTACCTATAGTTCCAGGGGCCCAACACCCTTTTCTAACCTTCGCAGTCAGCCCACCACACTTGTGTGTATGTGCACGCATGCACACACACAGACACACACAAACACTTAAAAATAAAAATGAATGTTTAAAAAACGTATTCCATCCTCCCCACTATATTTTCTTCAGTGCTGGGGATTCAGTCCAGGTCCTTGCATATTCCAGGCAAGCATTCCACCAGTGAGGAACTTTCTCAGCTTCACTCATTTCTTTGTTGACATATTTGCTATGATATTTGACTATAAATAAGAGGAAATTCAACGTAAAGTGGTTTAAGCAATGCTACATACCAAGAGTGTAGACCCAGAGATTTCCTAAGAGTGGTGAAGTATTCAGCAACAATATTTAGGATCCAGGTTTTGTCATCTTTAACCTCTGCCATTTCAATATATTTAACTTATCCCACATCTTCAGTTCTCATGGTTTCAGAATGGCTGCCATAACACCAGACATCAACCACTTCACCCAGTTGTGTTTAAAGGCAACAAATAAAGAGTAGCTTCTTTTTACAGAAGCTCCTTTGATTGGGAAAGAGAAGCATTTTAAAGACTTCCTTTTCTGGTTTTCTATGGAGCTATTACCAAGCATTAGGTCACATATCCTAGCTGCAAGGGAGCTGGGGAAATGCGTATGTGGTTTTAAAATCATAGTAAGATGCTTCTGCCAGCAAGAAAATTGCATTTTGGAATATTGTGGCCCATGGAGGAACCATGTATTAACTCCTTTTTGTCTTCTCTTGAGCTTGGATTCATAAACTGCTTGCTTCTGATTGTTGCACCTGGGTGCCATACTGATCTCCAAACAAAGATAATTGTCCTTTCTTGTTGCCTGCTGTCCCTGACATTTTCCTGTTCCTGGTCTTAGGGGGAAGCACCACTGTTCCCTCAGATGCCAGGAATGCGGCTCTCTGTCCCTCCAACCCTCTCATATAGGCCCCTCACCCTCCATCTCTCAGCCTCTCCGCCCTGTTCTTGTCTTGCCCACTGCAGAGCCTCAGAGCAGAACTCAAGACCGTGTATCAGCTAAGGGAACTTGGTTTGGGGAGAGGACTGTATATATTTGCTCTGCAGAGGAGGACTGTACAAAGCTTAATGTTTTGATTTTGTGGTCCTGAAGGAGCCTGCCCTCTGTCCAGCATACTTTTGGTAGGGAACTGTTGCTGTCTTGGAGGTCATAGTTGACGTCAGTAAAACTCCAAAGGCCACTTTTAGTTCCCAAGTTCATTGGCTATCTAGAATTTCCATTGGACTTGATGGATCTTAGTAATGCTAAAGAGGGGACCTCCAGCCCCAAGCTTTTATGGCACCCATAAAACACATTTTACAGTTTCTGCTCAATTTTATGCTGTTAGGCTAAACATTTGACATCATATGGCACTTTAAGCACATTGATGTATGGGAAGTCAGCAATTGCATCTGTAATAAAAAGTCCAACGTATGGGTTTAAAAAGTAATCTACTGTATTTATTATTGACATAAACAGTTACCTGTAGTTCATTTGAACACCATCTTAGATTTAACTCATGTATTAAAGATATTATGTTTCCCACTCACCAAGGTCACAGTCAAGGTGAAAACCGTATGTGGTTGAAAATGAAAAAGATCTAATGTATAATGATAAATATGTAAAAAGTGATATATATGATTTCATCTCTGTATACCCTCGGTTAATAATATTCTGTTTATTAACACCCCCCCCCCCTCCTTTTTGGCTCCACCCTTGACCCTTCAAGCCTGGCAAAGCCACTAATCTGTTTTTCCTGCCTAGAATTTTGTTCTTTCCAGAGTGATAAAGGAGATGGAATTATATAGTTTGCAGCCTTTGAGCTTGGCCTTAATGTTTTGAACTCAGTATAATTCCCTGAAGGTCTGTTTATTTTTGTATGGGTTATCTCATACGCGTTTCGGTGTGTTAGTCACAACCAGGGCAGAATAATTCAGCTAACTTAAAATTGCTTCAACACAACGCTAAGTGCCTAAAGCCAAGGTGATTCATAACAAGGGAATACTGTTTGCAACCATTCTGCCGAATAAGGATTTGCTCTGAGGCAACATTACAGTAAGTTTTCACAGGTGCGTAGCTAGTTCAGCTGGGAGCATTCTCGAGTAACACCTATTTTCCCAAAGCTAATGTAGTCAAATACTGGACAAAAGTTTGAAAAGAGATTGTTCTCGTTTTGCCTTTGAAAAATCTATACATCTCACATCGTAATCATTTACTGAGGTCATCCAAACTTCACGGAGGACACAAACCTGTGTGGACCTGGTGCTTGGGTTTAAGTGCCCCGCTGTTGTGTAGGAACGCGTTTCTTGCTGCAGTTCTTGATGCATTGCATGTGGGGTTAATTTTGTTCTTATCAACAAAATGAAGGTTGACAAAGAGAATTTCTGTCCAAATACTCAGTGGAGGAAGGTTTGAAGTTTGGCATACTTTTCCCGGAGGGCTGGCAGGCAGGGGCACCGGTCCCTAAGGCCACCTCAGGGTATCTCCAGGGGGACCCTGGGGCCCAGCGAAAGTCATACTACTTAGGATTGTGCTTGGTTACAGAGACAGGCTGGCTGCTGGAGGGAAGAGGCAGAATCCTGGCGAGGTTTTTTTGTTTGTTTTTATTGGTGAACGACACGACACCCCCCAACCCCAGCGCAGCAAACTGCAACATGTGTGGGAAATGTCGCCAGCCAAACAAGCTCATTGGAGACCCCTGCCCAGGGTCCTCCCTGGAGGCTGTCACATAGCACCCCCCCCCCCCCCCCCGTCTTGCCCATGCCTGATCCTAGACTAACAGAAGGAAAACAGGTTTTCACAATAACAGGCATTCACACTTTACAGAGAGATTAGGCACACGCGCCAGCCTCACTGTCTGTCGTGGAACCTTTCCTGAAATCTGAGGCCACAGATGCCATCCAAGGCCCAGCACACTGGATAGCACCCTAGGCCTGTGGCGGAAAGCTTCCTCACGCAGACGCCATTCAGTGCACTTCTTTAGCCTGTCAGGTTGCTCTTCTCTCGGCCATAAAGCAAGGAGGATATCCTCAGCTGGATTATATGGCAACGGTAAGTGAACATAAAGAGAAGCTAGACGAAAATGGAGGCGTGCGTGCGTGTGCGCGTACGCACACACAATCCCAACAAGCCCCCTGAATAAGAACTTTATTATTGGTAAATACCATCTTAAAATGGATTTCTTCCCACTGTACTCATTGACTGGGTCTGTGCTGTGGCTTTGAGACATTGATAATGACAAGACATTTAATATATTGCTTATTTAGCTTAAAATTTCCCTTTTTAAAATTGTCTTTTCTGTGTGTGCTTCATTGATACACACAGAAAAGACAATTACACAGGCACCAGGACACAAGTAGGACATGTCCCAGAAGGGTGGGATTAGCTTAGTTTATGGATTCAAGTAGCACAGTACACTGTAATAATAGACTAACGAGGAAATCATGTGATCACTTCTAGAGACAACAGAACTTTTTTTTTTTTAAAATAAAAATATAACCAAATAACTAGGGAAAGGAAAAAAAGTTCTTAAAACAGTCAAGGACATGTATCACAGAAGCGCCGTGGCTAACATCATCTGGATGGTGAAACAAGGAAATGCTTTTCCTTCACTTGGTGCTGCACTGAGGGGTCTAGCCAGAGAAGTTAGGCAGGGAAAAAGAATACGGGTGTTCGGATTGGAGGAGAAAGCAGGGCTGGAGAGATGGCCCCATGGTAAAGAGCACCTGCTACTCTTGCTGAGGAATGGAATTCAGTCCCCAACACACACATGGTGGCCCACACCCATCTGTAACTCCACATACAAGGGATCTCATGCCTCTTCTGGCCCCTAAGGACACTGGCCACACACATGGTATACCTACATACATGTGGGCAAAACACTCATATGTAACATACAATAAACACATCTTTAGAAAATAAAGCAAAAAGGAGAAGGTAATCATTATTTTCATGCTGTATCTTGTGTATGGAAAATTCTAAGAGATTCACTAAAAATTACTAGACGAGACAAATGAGTTCTGTAACTTTGAAGGATAGAGTATCCACTTAAAAATCCAGTGTATTTTTCACACACTGGTAAGGAGCAATCTGAAAATTGAATAATTTGATTCACAAATTGAATGGAAGACTATAATACTTGGGAATAAATTAAATAGCAGTCTAAAATTTGTATAATTAATAGCAAAAACATTTTTTGCAAAATTAAATAAGATGTAACTAAATGAAAAGATATTCTTTGCTCCTAGATCAGAAGACCGAGTGTTGTTAAGACGGCAATACTCCCAAAGCTGATGCACAGACAATGCGGTCATTATCTAAAATTCCAGTTGAATTTTTCTTAAAAAACAGAAACTTGAAGGTTGATCATAAAAACTCACGTGAAAATGCTGAATACTCTTGGGTAAGAACAAACAATAAAGTAAAACACTTTGGAGGGCTTACAATACTTTATTCCAAAATGTATTAGAAAAACATTGTAGTATTGTCAAAAGGTAGAAACACATATTAATGAGACATGAAAGACATGTTATGTTACATTTATAGTTTATTGATTTTTGACAAGGGTGCCATGACAACACCGTTTGGAGAAAAATAGCATTTTCAGCAAACCATGCTAGGTAAACCGGACAAACAGAACCATAAAATTAGGTTAAAATTCTCTTCTTCCACATGGTAACTGACTTAAGGTGGATCAAGGCTGGGTGTGGTGGTCCATTCCTTAGGTAACAACACATGAGAGACAGAGGCAGGCAGATCTCTGTGAGCCTGAGGCTGGCTCTGTCTATAAAGTGAGTTTTAGGCCCCTAGGGCCGGGGAGAGGAAGGGGGTACAGTTTGTGGGAGATGGTTTTCTTCTTCTGGGGATCAAAGTTGGGCATGATGGCCAGTGTCCTCTCTTCCTGAGCCATCTTGGGAGCCCCATTTTTACCTTTTTCCCCCTTTAATTCATCAATCAGTGCTTTAGGACTATGTTAAGGACCAGTTTTCTTTTTAAAGGTCACACTAGGAGAAGGACTGCCAGCCCCCAGATGTTAGTCTGTTATCATCCTCAGGTGGAGAGCGGTCTGTGTACTGCAGGAAGACTCCCGTAGACCTCTGTGCCTGTAGATATTTTTCTTCAAAGGACAGAAAAGCCAAGCAGTTAGTATTGCGGACCCTGAGGTCACAAGATTATGGTGTTAGTTGCCCCACCACGGATTTAGCTCTTAGTTTAGATAATTGGGGTTATTGCAGCAATGCCACAGCCCCTTTGTGAGGTTGCGTTCTTCAAGGTTTCTCTAGCTTCCTCCTCTTAAGAGTGGGAGCCCTGGGCTTCTCGAAACAAAGTCAGCCCTCTGGAAGTCATGTCTTACACATGACTAAGGAACATGTGCATTTTACTTAAAGAATTTTAGATTAAAATATAATTACACATTTTTCCCCTTTCCTTTCCTCCATCCAACCCATCCCTCATTGAGTGAGTGGATTTTTGAAAAGGGATGATTATTCTAAAATAAACCGACAGAGAGGACTGTAGTCATGAAAGTTGTCCTAGAGTGACATCCACTGGCCATAGGACCTTAGTGACCGGGTGACAGGGACAGGACTCTAATGAGCATGCCAGGGATGCTTCGAAGATCTGAGCATATCCTTCCCAAGTTGAGTGATTTCCACCTTTAAAAATTTGCGTCTATTATTGTCCCAGAAAAGACAGAGGCTCATGGCTCCCTGGTTACTTGGCAAATTTCCAGCCAGCAATAGACTTTATTTAAGCTGGGCGGTGGTGGTGCATGCCTTTGATCCCAGCACTTGGGACTAAGTGACAGGTGGATCTTTGTGAGTTTGAGGCCAGCCTGGTCTACAGAGCTAGTTCCAGGATAGCCAAATCACACAAAGAAACCCTGTCTTGAAAAAAAAAA
>JAQQSO010007063.1:0-10880 GCA_028658305.1 Pachyuromys duprasi | reverse complement strand
CTTTGGTAGTAAGACCTAATGATTGTTTGGATTTCCTCAGTGTCTGTAGTTATGTCCCTCTTTTCGTTTCTGATTTTGCTGATTTGGACCGTTTCTCTCTGCCTTTTTGTTAGTTTGGCTAGGGGCTTGTCTATCTTGTTGATTTTCTCAAAGAACCAGCTCTTGGTTTCATTGATTCTTTGAATAGTTTTATTTGTTTCTAATTGATTGATTTCAACTCTGAGTTTGATTTTTTCCAGCTGTCTGCTCCTCTTGGGTGTATCTGCTTCTTTTTTTCTAGGGCTCTCAGTTGGGCCCTTAAGTTGCTTGTATGAGATGTTTCAAATTTCTTCTTGAAGGCACTTAGTGTTATGAACTTTTTCTTAGCACTGCCTTTATTGTGTCCCATAAATTTGGGTATGTTGTGCTCTTATTTTCATTGAATTCTAGGAAGTCTTTAATTTCTTCCCTAACCAAGCTCTTCTTGAGTAGCAAGTTGTTCAGTTTCCATGTATGTGCAGGCCTTTTGCTATTTCTGTTGTTGTTGAGGTCCAGCTTTAGACCATGGTGGTCGGATAGGATACAAGGGATTATTTCAATCTTCCTGTATATGCTGAGGCTTGCTTTGTGACCAACTATATGGTCTATTTTGGAGAAGGTTCCATGAGGTGCTGAAAAGAAGGTATACCCTTTTGATCTAGGGTAAAAAGTTCTGTAGACATCTAATAAGTCCATTTGATTTAGGGCCTCTGTAAGTGACCTTGTTTCCCTGTTTTGCTTCAGACTGGATGATCTGTCCCTTGGTGAGAGTGGAGTTTTGAAGTCTCCCACTATTAGGGTGTTGGGATCAATGTGTGATTTCAGCCTTAATAATGTTTTATTTACAAACGTAGGTGGTCTTGTATTTGGCGCATAGATGTTCAAAATCGTGATGTCCTCCTCTTGGAATTTTCCTTTGATGAGAAGGAAGTGCCCCTCTTCATCTTTTTTGATTAGTTTTGGTTTAAAGTCTATTTTAGTAGATACTAGGATCGCTACCCCAGCTTGTTTTCTGGGTCCATTTGCTTGAAAAACATTTTTCTAGTCCTTTACTCTGAGGTCGTGTTTATCTTTGTGGCATAGGTGTGTTTCTTGGATGCAGCAGACTGTTGGGTCCTGTTTCTGCAACCATTTTGTTAGTCTGTGTCTCTTTATTGGAGCCCATTGATGTTGATAATTAATAGTGACCAACGACTGTTAGTTCCTTTTATTGTAGAGTTGGTGGTCTTACTATGATTCATTGTTTTTTTTTTTCTTTTTTTGTTAGGAATTTATCTGTGTCCTTTATTTCCTTTGGTGTAGTTGTTTTCATTGGATTGGAATTTTCCTTCTAGAATCTTCTGTAGGGCTGGGTTGCTCTGTAGATATTGCTTAGATTTTGTTTTGTCATGGAATATTTTGTTTTCTCCATCTATGTTGATTGAAAGCTTTGCTGGGTATAGTAGTCTGGGTTGGCATCTGTGTTCCCTTAAAGACTGCATAACCTCTGCCCAGGCCCTTCTGGCTTTCATAGTTTCTGATGAGAAGTCTGGTGCGATTCTGATAGATCTCCCTTCATATGTTACTTGACCTTTTTCCCTTGCTGCCTTTAATATTTTTTCTGTATTTTGTAAGTTTAGTGTTTTGACTATGATGTGAGGAGAGGTATTTCTTTTCTGGTCTAGTCTATTTGGTGTTCGGTAGGCTTCTTGTGTGTTTATGGGCATCTCTTTCTTTAAGTTGGGAAAATTTTCTTCTATGATTTTCTTAAAAGTATTTTCTGGTCCTTGGAGCCTGGAGTCTTCATTTTCATGTATTCTTATTATTCTTAGGTTTCGTCTTTTCATGGTGTCCTTGATTTCTTGGATATTTTTTGTTTGGGACTTTTCTGATTTTACTTTTTCTTTGAGTGAGGAATCAGTTTCAGCAAGTGTATCTTCACCTCCCGAGATTCTCTCTTTCATCTCTCATATTTTGTTGGTGATGCCTATTTGTGGTTCCTGATCTTTTCTCTAAGTTCTCCAGTTCGCGGGTTTTCTCTGTTTGTGTTTCCTTTATAGATTCTAATTCTGTTTTCATGCTTTTCACCATTTCCTTCATCTGATTGAATGTGGCTCCTATTTTTTGTTTGTTTCCTCTCTACATGTCTCTAATTGTTCCTCTACGTGGGAAATTATATTCTTCTGTATTTCTTTGAGAGCTCTGTTCTTTTCCTCTTTTTGTTCCTCTAATAACTGCATAAGCATAGCTTTAAAGTCATTTTCCTGTGTTTCTGCTGAATTAAAATATCCATTGATTTTGGGTGTTGTTGCTGGGACCATGGTGTACTGATTTTTGTAGTGTGAGTTCTTATATCGACCTTTGGCCATTTGTTTATATGTAATCTTCATTGTTTTTTCCTTGAGTCTGAACTTCAGACTGGAACTGTCTTTTTCTGGTGTCTGGAATATTCTTCAGTAAGATCAGGGTGTTTCAGCGGTTGAGAGTGTGCATTGTTGCTTCAGTTGTACCTGAGGGACAAAAAGCTGCTGGTGCAGAATCGTTGTTGTGGGGGGAATAATTGTGTGTGTGTTTGTGTACACGGAAGTGTGTCTTGACGGGGAGTGCTAGAGAGTGTAGGTTTTTGGGATAAAGGGGCAGGGAGCAAGAGCAAGAGGGGATGTGGATGCTAGTGCAGTTAGCAAGCACAGATTGTGGCTGCAAAGCACCTGTGCAGGTTTCCTGAATACCCAGTGGTCTTCAATCTGTGGCGGGCTCATTAGGCTAGACTCTGACGTTTGTGGCTGACGCTGCAGGCTGACGGGACACGTACTCTGTTGTGGGCTAAGTGTGCCCAGCCCTGTGCTCTGTGCTAGAAGCTGTGAGCACTGCAGGCTGGGCACTGCTGTGGTCTGGAGGCTTGGCGCCTCACTCTGGGCCAGAGGCTTTGTGTCCGGGTCTGGGATGGCAACTGGGGCACCGCTCTTGTCTGGAGGCTCTATGCTTAGATCTGGGCTGGCAGCTGTGTGTCCCCATCTGGGCCAGAGGCTGTGAGCTCCTCTCTGGGCCGGCATCTAAGGGTTCCCTTCTGGGTAGGAGGCTTGTCTCCTCACTCTGAGCCAGAGGCTGTGTGCCCTGATCTGGCCTGGCAGCTGTGCGCCCAGCTTTGGGCCAGAGGCTGTTCCCTCCTCTCTGGACCAGCAACTGAAGTCTCGCCTCTGGTCCCGAGGCTGGGTGCCTCACTCTGGACTGGAGGCTCTGTGTCCTGGTTCGGGATGGTGGCTGGGGGCGCCGTAGGAGGCTGTGTGCTCTGATCTAGGCTGGTAGATATGTGCCCACTGGTCCTCAGGACCTTTTCCAAGGACTGACTGGGTGACCTGAGGTCTGTCCCACTTGATTTCCACACCATAGGATTTCCTCTCACCTAGCAATCACAAACGCTGGTGTTTTAGGTCCCAGATTTCAGTCTCCTGGTCGCTGTGCCGACACTGCTGTCCTACTCCTCAGTCACAGTGTCCTCCCGTGGCCGCCATCTACGATCTGCAGTCCAAATTTATGGTGAGATTCAATGTGTTCTTTCTGTGGCATGATGACAGCTACAGAGCTGCTGTGTAGCCTGAGGATTCAGAGCAACACTCAAGTTATAGGTCTCAGATACTCATGAGATGATTCTTTGTAACATGTATCGAGAAAAATTGCTTGTTGTGCTTTCAGTTTGCATTTCCTTAAAGTGCATTATATTTATTTGATTGACTGAAAGGTTGCGTATGTTTGTGTGAGGGCACATTCATGCCACAGTGAGCATTGTTAGGTTTGGTAGCAAGTGCCTTTACCTATTGAACCATCTCTGTAACCCTTCATTTGTTTTCCTTGTTTCTTATGCTGAGAATCTTTTCATTTACCTGTTGGATATTTGTATATTTACTTTGGAGAAAGTTTATTTTAATGGGCCTACTTTTAATTTAATGATAACAATAATAGCTATTATTATGACATAGAACCGGAAACTTGTGATACTCTTACATCTTTTGTTGTTATTGTTGAAGCTGGGTCTTATGCATCCCTGGATGACTTTGAACTCAGTATGCAGCTGAAATTGACCTGAATTTCTGATACTCCTTTTTTCACCTCCTGAGTGTTAGGAATATAAGGGTTTGGTGCCATGCCTGCTTTAGGTCCTCCTGAATGAGTTCTTGAGTGCTATGCTGACTAGCATGTGGAACCACAGCAAGCTGCTGCGTTGTGTTTTCCTTATTTGTTTAGGGTATTAATTCCCTAGCTCCATGGTTAATGAGTATTTTCTCCCACCCCATATATTTTCATTTCATTTTGCTGATTGTTTTCTTTGCTGTGCTTTAAAAGTTTAGCTTAAAGTACCACTTGTTTATTTTTGCTTTTGTTGTCTTGCTTTAAGTGTCAAATTTACAACTTCACTGCAGAGACCAGTGTTAAGCAGTTTTTCCCCATGTCTTCTCCTAGGCGTTTTATAGCTTCAGTTGTTATGCTGCAGTCTTTAAACTATGTTGAATTAATTTTTATGTGCAGTGTAAGAGAACTATGCAGTGTCATTCTGATGTATTCGAAGGTCTACTTTTCCCAGAAGAGCTTATTCATGAGCTTACCCTTTTCCCACGGTGTATGCTTGTCATTTGTCTCAACTATCAGCTGACTTCACACATGCACATTTGTTTCTGAGAATGCCATACTTCTCCATTGGTTTTTGTGTCTATTCTTATGCCACTACCATAGTGTTGCCATTACTTTAGCTTTCTAATATCTTTTGAAAGCAGGAAGTGTGATATCTGTAGCCTATTTTTCCCTTCTTACTCAAATTGCTTCGATTCTTTAGGACTTGTAGTTTTATAAAATTTGTAGGACTTAAAAATATTTCTGTGAAAAATGCCATTGCCATTTGGAGAGAGACTGCATTGAATCTGTAGATATCTTTGAGTGTTATGACCATCTAAATATTATTTTTCATTTTTGTTCTTGAGTAGATCTTTCCATTTATACGTGTCTACTACAACTTTTTAAAATTGTATATAATTTTTGGTGTACAATCTTCACCTCTTTGGTTAAATTTATTCCTGTGTATTTTCCCATTTCTGATGCTACTGTGAATAAGATTTTATCTTTATTGTGTGTAGTTAATATATAGAAACACATTATCTTTTGTTTTGTTTTTGTTTTAGTTTTCGAGACAGGGTCTCTAAAACCAAGGATGACGTTGAACTCATGATTTTCTTCTTCCATCTTCCAAGTGCTGAGATTACAGGCATGAACCACCATGCCTGGCTTTTCATTAATTTTTTTGAATATTCTTTCTGACTGTAGAGTGGTAGTTTTCAGTATTGCATTATTGAGGCTGATGTGTGTGAGGAAGTGCATTCTCCCTAAGCCCAAAGTATTAACTTATTTTTTTAATCAGAAAGAGATGTAGAATTTTCTCACTTTTTCTGCCCTTGTGATGATTACAAAACTTTCCCTATTATTCCACTAATGTGATATATTGAATTTATTAACTTATATGGTTTGTAATTTTTTTTAATTTTAACATTTTTATTTTATATTAATCACAGGTTATATACTTTGTATCCCAGCTGTAGCCCCCTCCCACATTCCCTCCCTTATCTCCTCCCTTCCCCTTTCCAAGTCCACTGATAGGGGAGGGCCTCCTCCCCTTCCATCTAACTCTAGCTTATCAGGTCTCTTCAGGACTGGCTGCATATCCTCTTCTGTGGCCTAGCAAGGCTGCTCCTCCCTGGGGGGGGGGGGGAGGTTGAAGAGCCAGCCATTGAGTTCATGTCTAGAATAGTCCCTGTTCCCCTTACTAGTGTACCCACTTGAATATTGAGCTACCGTTTGCTATATTCAAGCAGGGGTTCTAGGTTATACCCATACGTGGTGGTTTGTAAATTTTTGTTACTTATTTGTTTATTGTGTCCATGTGTGCATGTGTGTACATGTGTGTTTGCACACTACTTGCACATGTGGAGGTCAGAGTGGACCTTGTGGTAGTTGGCTCTCTCTTTTCACCACATGAGTTCCAGGGATTGAGCTGTGGTTGTCAGGCTTCTTGATAAATGCATTTACCTGCTGAGCTGTCTCACTAGTCCTGATTTGCATGTTTTGATTCATCCATATACCCCAGAGTGAAATTCTACATGATCATGGTATGTTATCCTTTTATTGTGAATTTGATTTACTGGTATTTTTGAAGATTTCTTATATCAGTGTTCGTCAGAGATATTGACCTATAATTTTCTTTTCTTGTAATGCTTGTGTCTGTCTTTGGTGCCATAGTGATGCTGGTCTTGTAAAATGAGGTTGGAAGTTCTTGTTCCTCTTCTGTGTTTGGAAGAGTTTGGGGTGTATTAGTCCTTGAAGAGTTTTGTAGCTATTTAGATAAAACCACCAGATCTCAGGCTCTTCTTTTATAGGGATCTTTTATTATTAAGTTAATCCCATTTCTCATAGTTATTATATTCAGACTTTTAATTTATCGTGATTCAATCTTCATAAGTGGTTACCAACAATTTATTTCTTTAGTTTATTTATTTGTTGTTCTATAACTTCATAATAGTCACTTGTGATCTTTCATATTTTTCTATCAATTGTTATGTCTTCATTTCTGTTTTTATCTGATTCTTCTCTTATTTTTCTAAGTATAGCTTAGAATTTGAGAAATTTTGTTTATCTTAAAAGCCCTCATATTTTTAAAAGTTTGGCTATTAATAAAATAGATCTTTGTTTATTTGGAACATTTTACTGCTTCCAAATGATTTAAGTTTTATTTTTTTAAATGCTTAATGGAACAGAGTGAAACTGCTGACATTCATGGGAATTAAGTCTAGTCAATAGAAAATGATTTATTAACCATTTTTCTTCAATTTTTAAAATTCTTAGATACTTTCATATACATATATGAAGGTTTTTAGTAATTTTCACCCCATTTTCACTTCCCTCTCACAAGCATTCATATTTCATTGATCCTTTTGATATTTTATGTTTGTTTTGATTTCAGTTCCCTTTTATTAGCTTGGGGCTTAGATTGTTTTTCTGTATTTCTTTGAGGTGTGGCATTAGTCTATTCATTTAGGTTCACCCTGCTTAAATGCCTTCTGGCTATAAACTTCCTCTCTAGAATTGCTTTTGATGTTTTCTATTTTTATGTTAGTTTGTATTAAGCTGTGTTGTTTTCATTCCTTTTTGCTTTCTTCTTTGACTTATTGACTATTCAAGAGCTTATGTTTTACTTTCAGTTATTTGTGGATTTTTCCATCTTGCCTCATGTTATTGATTTCTAGTTACATTTACTATTTTGGTCAGCAAAAGTATTTGATATGATTCCAGTGTTCTTAAAGTTGTTAAGACTGGTTTTGTGGCCTAGCATGTACTCTGTCCTAGAGAGTACTCTATGCTCAAGAAGAATGTGTATTCTTTTGATCTTGGATAGAACATTAAATGCTTGTTATGTGTATTTGGTATTAAATATAGTTCAAGTTAAATGTATCCTTATTAATTAATCTGCCTGATTAGCTATCCATTGCTTAAGTGGAGTATTAATGTCTCTTGCTCTTATTGCACTGCTGTTCACTTCTCTCTTAACATCCATCAATATTTTCTTTTTCTTTTTGTTTGGTTTTGGAGACAGGGTGCCGTATAGCTTATGCTAGCCTTGAATTCTCTATATAGTGGAAAATGGCTTGATTTCCTGATGTTCCTGTCTTCCCTCCTAAATTCAGGAATTACAGACTTGTGTTATCACACCTGACATCTATATATCCTTTGAGCATATAGTTGCATGTATTTACAAACTTTGTGTTTTATTCATCACTTTACCTCACTATTATAATACAGTGGCCATTTTTTGTGACAAGGCTGTTTTTCCCATAAAAGATTTTAAATATAACCGCAAATATTGCATAGAATGTCAAGTAAAGAAAAGAGAAATTGTGGTATTGACCCACCTGGCAATAATAGACAGCAATAAAAAGTAATAAAGTGGCCAGAGCTTTATGTTGTTGCTTGCGTAGGAGGCATTATACCTAGCTTTAATTCATATATATATATATGTATATCCAAATACTGGTATTTGCATCAGAATGAGTAAATGTCAAAAACAATACTAAATTAAGGTCTGACATAAAAAGATAAATGTTGTGTGACTCCTAATAAATGATGCTCTGTGATAGAGTCGTTTCATCCTTTTGGTGCTTAACTAGAATTGAAAAAAATAAACCACTCCAGTGCTGTGGAACAATTCGTTTGCCCCCAGAAGTTCTCCCTATCTTTGTATTCATTACTGTATATCAACTGCACAAATAAATGAATGCACTTTTCCGTGTATGTTTATAAAGTACTTATGTACTATTCCTCCTGTGACCTTTTCTTTCTCCTTCTCCCCTTTCCCAATTTTCACCTTGACATCTCCAATACTTCTATTTTTACTTTCATGTTGCTTCCCCCACTAAATTCCACATATGAGAAAAAAAACACTATCATGATTATTTCTATTTTCTTGGCTCATTTCCCTGAAAATTTCAAAAAATGATTGTTGATGGGGATCTAAGCTGATTCTGTAGCTTGACTGTCATGAATAATGTAATAATATATATAAAGTTGGTGTATATGATCAAAATGCCTTACATACTTATATGAAATTGTCATACATAAATTAAATATATATTTTTATATATTTAATAATATATTAAATGTATTAATTCAGCTCAGTTACTTAGCCCATTTATCAGTTGGATTGCTTGCTGTTTGATGTTTAATATTTTGAATTCCTTGTGTATTCTGATGCTAATCTATTGTCATATAAATAGCTGGCGAAGAATTTCTCTTATTTTACAGGCTGTCTCTTCAGTCTATTTATTGTTTTCTTGCTATGCAGAAATGTTCTAAGCTAATTCAATTCTAATAGGAAATTATGTCCTGAACATTCTGTTCAGATTCATCTCCTGTGCTTAGATCTTTATATATTGTTGCTTCTTCTATGTAGTTTTTGTTGTTCATTAAAATTTCAAAGAGTCAGGTCATCCATTGGGTTCATTTTGAGTTGGTTTTTAAACAGGGTGAGAGTTATAGTCTAGTTTCAGTCTTTAACGTGGATACCCAGTTTTCCCATTTGCTAAATATGTTCTTTTACTACTATGTGATGTGGAGGAAATTAGTAAAGAATCAGATAGCTGTAGTTTCATGGGATTATTTCTTTTTAATTAAAATTACATTTTTTATTATAATTAATCAATTGTGTATATGCACACACTCATTTATGGAGGAGGATAACTTGAGGAGCTTGTTCTCTCCCCCTACCCTGTGTGATCTAGTAATTGAATTTAGGTCATCAGAGCTCAGTGGTAAGTACTGAGCTGTCTCACTGATGAATGCAGGGATTATTTTTTACTCATCTATTCTATTTCTCTAGTCTATGGGTTTTTGTGCTAGTACCACACTGCCTTTCTGTTTCTTATGCCTTTATAGTATAGTTTGAAACCAGGTACTATAAGTTCTTTAATGTTACTCTTTTCTTAAGCTTGTCATTATTTGAGATCTTTTGTGCTTTCATATAATCTTTAGGAGTATTTTTTCTAATTCTGTAAGAAATGCCACTAAATGTTTCCTTCTTTTAAAATTATATATTTATGAGCATTTCATTCACAAATACAATGCGTTTTGATCATGCAATTTTCCCGGTGTCCTTCCAACTCCACCCAGACATCTCTCCCATATCCTCTTCCCAACTTCATGTCCTTTTTTCATAGCCTACTTTTGCAATGGACAGCAATTAGTATAGAAACCAACATGCGGTCAGGGTTCAGAGAATGAGTAACTGGTGAGTGCAGCTCTAAATGATCCATCTTTATCACACTATCTGTGGAAATCACAAACATCTCTATTTCATAGTGAATTCTATAGTTTGTTTCTTCAGATATGTCTATCTTCCATAGATTTTACTATTGAGGTATTTACCGTCATTAGTTTAGATTAGATCTTCATATTTTATTTTATTTTGTTGAAGTTGTTGAAAAAGAATTGTTTCTCTGACTTCTTTTTCAGTAAGATCATTGTTTGTATATATAAAAGCTACTTTCAAGAATTCATGGCTGGTAGCTGATAGGCCCCAGGGATGAACCTACTACTATTATTTTGTTAAATGGACATAGTATTTTTTAAATGTAATTTATTTATTTTTATATCAATCACAGGTTAGGTACTTTGCATACCAGGCGTAGCCCCCTCCCCCATTCCCTCCCACTCTCCCCATCCTTCCCTCATCTCCTCCCCGCCCCCTCCAAGTCCACCAATGGGGGAGGACCTCCTCCCCTTCTATCTGACCCCAGTTCATCTTGTCTCCTTAGGGCTGGCTACAAAGACCTCCCCTGGGATCTAGCTAGGCTGTTACTCCCTGGCGTGTATGGGGGAGGGTCAAAGAGCCAGCCATCGACTTCACGACTGAAACAGTCCCTGTAGCCCTTACTAGGGTCTTCAGTTGGACACCGAGCTACTGTGGGCCACATCTGAGCAGGAGTTCTAGGCCATATCCATACATGGTCCTTGGTTGGAGAAACTGTCTCATAAAAGGCCACTGTGCCCTGCTCAGTTTGGTCTTTGTGGAGCTCTTGTTCTCCCCAAGTCTTACTAACTTCCCCTATTTTTATTATTATTTCCTGCCCTCTGCTGAAGGCTTGGTTGTGAGTCTTAATATCTGCTTTGATACATTGCTATATTGATTCTTTCAGAGGCCGTCTTTGGTATGCTCCTGTCCTGTTGCTTATTTTATCCTCCATTCAATGTCCATCCCATTTGTTCATCTAAACGAGCATTGATCATACCAACCTAGGTCCTCCTTCTTGTATATTTTCCCTAGGTGTATAGATTTCAGCATGACCTTCCTA
>JAQQSO010007062.1:0-10880 GCA_028658305.1 Pachyuromys duprasi | reverse complement strand
ATATTGATATCTGGACAGAGATGATCTTAGTACACAATGCTATAGAACATGGCCAAAATGATATGAGTCATGAAATGACTACTTCAGAATGCTTTGCTGAGGTGTGTGTGTGTTGGGGGTGGGGTGGGGGGAGGCTCTCCTATTCTGAGGACTATGGGAGAGGGAATGCCAGAATGAGGGTGGGACTGGGAGGAGAGGAGGGAGAAGCCTATGCTAGAGATGTCAACAGAATTGATTAATAATAATAAAATGAATACTTTACTGTACCCATCACTCTTGTGCCATGGGATAGCATGGGTGCAGAAGTGATGCCTGCCCTTATCCCCTCTCCACCTCTAGCAGTCAGGAAAGTTGCCCACAGAGTCAAAAACTCTGAAGAGCTATCCCTGCCCCTCACTAGCTGCAGGACTCAGCAGAGTAAGCCCTGCACCTTGCCTGGGAAGCACAGAAGAGCTGGGCCTGGTGGAGGGGATGGAGGTGAACAGGCCCCAAGAGAAAGAGGGCAGGAAAGTTGGCCGCACCACTCCTCAGTCTTGAGGTGGCCTGGGTAGGGTATGAGGAGAGATGACCTCTACCCTTTGCCCTTCGACACCTGAGACAGATGGAAGAGCTGACACAGGGACCATGAGAGTAGGTGAGCTGGCCTTGCCCCTCAGCTGACATGAGGTGGCCTGGGTGCAGGGGTGATACTCTCCCATACTCCCCTTGGCACCTGCAGTAGCCAGGAGGGCTGATGCTGGGAACCTGAGAGCAGAAGAGATAGTCACGCCCTCTCACTGGCTGTAGCACCAGAAGAACACAGGTCCTGTACTTTGCCTGGGCAATAGAGTTGAGTTGTCCGTGATGGAAAAGGCATTGGTGAGCCAAACCCTTTGGTGTGAGAGCTAGGGAGCTGTCCCAGCCCCTCACCCCTCCATAGGCTGTCACACTTGCAGGTGGGCTCACTCTGGAGGTGTGGGTACTGGTGAGCAGGCTGTGAGGGCATGAGAGCAGCCTACCTCCTGCTGATGGTGGCACTGGGTAGCTAGCTGAAGAAGTGCTGGAGAGCTTGCCTTGGTGGTGCAAATAAGGGAGAGCTGCCAGGCTGACCAGCTCAGCTACTACCCAGGTGCAGACCTAGGGCTCTGAATCTGCTGGATCTCCACGACACAGGACAGCCACAACAACAAGAAAACCAGTAGGCATCCCGATGAGGATCCAATATTGATGGTATCACAGAAGCAAAAAATATCAAATATGACCAACACGTCATTGCAATGAACATTTGCAAGTGAAGATGTATAGAAAAGGTATATACTGTGATATATTGCAGCTTCCAAGATGAGCTGTTTTTATACTTTGTTGTTGTTCTTGTTGTTGTTGTTGCGTCTCTCTCTCTCTCTCTCTCTCTCTCTCTGTGTGTGTGTGTGTGTGTGTGTGTGTGTGTGTTACAAAGAGCAGATACACAGGAGACAAGGAGATGAGTAGGACTCACCTGCATGATGTGAGAGTCAGTAAAAAAATTTTAAAAAACACACTCCAATTAGAGGAGGGAATATGGGGAGAGATAAATAATATCAAATACTTGTCAACAATATCATATGGAAACCTGCCTGCAACTGTAGAGGCTTCACACACACACACACACACACACACACACACACACGAGTTCAAAGGAACTATTCTATAATGAAATAAAAATGCCCCTAACAGATGGCATAAGCTACCAAATAAAAGCCAGTACCAGGGTATGTCCTCTGTTTTGTAGTTGTTACTCAGTGAGGTATTATAGACCCCCAAACTTTACAAACCTTTACCAATGCTATTGATTACTCTATAAAACTTTACAGTGAGGCCTATTCCTGAAGACACAATATACTTGAGTTAAACAACACAGTGATGTCCAAGCTGGTCCTGACTTGGAAGCTTTTTCCCTCCTGGATAGCTTTCAGAATGGTGTAAAGAGCTGTACATGATGCTGGATGAGGAAAACGATCATGTGTCTTGCCCATATGTGAATACTGTTAGTTATGATAATGACAGATCTGCAAGAAATGCCTAGCGATGCAAAGCAGCATCAACTTTAATTATTAAGGAACCGCTTTTAAAAGTGGATTTAAGTTGCACTTCACAAGATTAAGTCTATGACTGGAACCACTGTCAGTCCAAGAACCTGTGGATAAATAAGCCTGAAGGTCCTATTGGGGAACCTAGTAGTATTATTCAGCTAAAAGGATGTAGTGTTAAACCAGCTACTACTGATTTATCATTATACTCCTAAGATTAACACATCTCTTACCCTCAGCAGAGAAGCTTCTATTTACAGTTGATGGTGATCAACCCAGAGACTGCCAATTGGCTAAGGGGCAGAAACCAGACTGTGAAATAGCCCTAAATTTGACACCCATCTCACATTCCTTCCACTGAAGTTTCGAGGATCGTTATGGAAGAGGGGGTCAGAAAGAATGTAAGAGATAGAGGTTGTGAACAGTGCTTTCTGTACACCTGAAGGCAGCTGCACATATGAACAGTAATCATGACATCAAGTAAAGGCCTCTGGTTAATCCAGACCCAATTATAATGCAGAGAGAGGATGCGAGCATAGTGCCCCACCCTGAGCCAAACAACTATAGACAATAACGTGTTGCCACCAAGGAGTTGGGTTTCAGTAGGAGACCACACATCCAATATACACGCAGCACAAATTGGACTTGAGTGGAAAAAAAATTGAAGAAAACCCAAAGTGTGTGGGGGAAGTGGGAAGCAAGTGAATATGTCAAAATTCTCAAGCAACTGATGAAAATAGAATATTTCACTGATACTGCACATATGTCACCTAAACAGAAATAGCACTGTGAGGAAAGGTCAAAGGTCACTGGGTAAGAGACAAAGGTAGGAAACATGGAAATTGAGTGTGGAAAAAAATGATGCTCTATTTTGTCTTCTAAAATTAAGCCAGGGATGCAGGCTGGAATCAAGGAACTTGGCTGATTTCTGAAGTGAGGAAAGGAAGAGCTGAATTTTAGCTTCTATTAGTGAGAGTTTTGCTTTTACATTTTAAGATCTTTTAAGATAATCCACGTTTACCATGTAACTTTCGAAAGAGAGATCAGCTCTAATTACTGACAACCATTTGTAAACTGTTTATTTATTTTTTTTCTTTCTGATACTATTTCTCCCCACTTAAATCAGGACACTAAGAGACTCAGAACACTGGCACCAGAACAGGACAATTTCATTCTTACTAAATCCTTCATTTACAGTGTTTGTTTGTTTCTAGAAACTATAGCAATAAGGTTTAAAGTCCCTTTGCTTGGGGTAAACCACATATCTTCATGCCAAAGTTATGCTGCCACAGGAGCTATGCAACTCACATCTGTGTGAATTCCATATTCCCATGACCTTTTCCCATAACATAAGCTCTTTACAGCCCATGTCACAGTTGTAATTTAAGTAGCTATTTACTTATTAGTCTAGTGGATCTATCGTTGACTAGATAAGGAGGCAAGATTGTCTCTTTTAGCACCACTGATCCTGAATGGTAATTGCATTTCAAAGAAGTACCTAAATGTAATTATTCAGGATAAGATTGGACCAGTCAAGGCATAAAGCTTTCTTGGAGTTTTGGCTTATATTTCACCCTTTTCCGAAAGGAAGATGCCTACCACTGAGTTGTTTTGCTTTACCTCAAAGTGATTTTTTTTTTTGTAAAGTACTTTTTAGTGTCATTGAATTGAATAATCCATCAACTTGCAAACAAGCATTTTTCCAGAAATGGAACAACAACAACAACAACAAAAAAAAAATAGAAGCTTCAACTCCTTGGAAATAGTTAATGGAATAAAATACCAGTTTCGTAAAGAAAACATGAGTCACTGATAATCTTTACGCAGTTTCCTCTGAAAAGCTTGTAGGTTTTTCATATGTAAAGTATTGATGATAGATTCATAACCTGTAATGTAAAACTTTGACCACTCCTCCAGTCTGCAGGCTCTCGGTGTCTGTGAGGCCAGTAGACAACCCCTTGCTTTAAAGATGATAACATTTTTGGAATGTTAATAGTGTAAAACTTCCTTTGTGGACTGGGGAGAGTCAGACTGGCTTAGGCAATTTTGCACCTTTGTGCTGGGGAATCTCTGGGTTTAAATTACAGAAGCTCCTGTCTTTGCTTTTCAATCCCTTAATCCTTGAGAAGCATAGGTTTCGGTTCAAGACAGCTTCACACAGAACATGAGAAAGGACTGCATGAGCCTACCTAGAGTATCATGATCTTTTTTTTCAGCTAGGATCTTTCACTTGCATCCGTAGGAGAAATGTCTTTGAGACAAACCAGTGTCAAATAATTAATGAATTTTCAGCAAAGTGCTTTCTTCCCCCAACCTTGCAATAAATGCTTTGCATGGAAAGCAATAAATGCTTCCGCGTAAGCCATTTGCACCCATGGTTTTCATCAAGGTTTCGCTGGGATCCCTCACACTAGGGAACCTTTGTGAGGTGCCTAGCTGAAATGGAAAGAAAGGCTGGCCAGGGAGGTTTTACATCTGGTAGCCTACCCCATTACTTAACCAGGCTACGTCTAAAATACAAAAGGGAAAAGTTATATACGTTGGATTGGGTAATTATGTTCTGATCTAAGACGTATATGTTTGTGGATTACTTCCAGGTGTTTCTTGAAAAACATGTTTTCTTGATCTACAATTAATATTTTGCTAATGGAACTCTAGCAGACGCCTTAAAAAAACCCACTCACCATCTCTTCATGCCATAAACGATAAGGACTAATAGCAACCATATTATAACTCTTGGGTTTTTGAGCATTATCCTAGTTTGTGTCACAACTATTATTTAAAATTATAATATCCAGGTGCTGTCTATGGTATTTGATCAAAGGAAATTGAAATGTAATGAGTTATAACTTTACTCCCTGAGGAAGGAATTTTAACTGTACGTAATGGGAGAGGGTGTGATTTATTTTCTGGGTCATTCTGGGAACAGTTATGAAGCTTTAGTTAAATGGTGGTAACCTGGGCTATTGAAATGCCCAATACATATGGGACTGCCTCCTTTATAGGGAAAAGTTGAACAAAATTATTTTTAAAAATTTGTGTATCTTAATATGTATCGCTCACCGGGTTTTAAGTGAATATTCATGAACTTTATGTGGTGTGTTTATGGGTGCACTCGTGCATACACGTGCACGCACACACAGGGACAGAAACTAAGACTTCAGAATTGACCTTTAGAGATAGAACACTGACACTTGATGTTTTATGATGGTGATGAACGCATCTTCTAAATTACAATGCACAGCAGAGCTATAATTTTGTGGAAGCAGTTCTAATTTTTCTTCCATTAACCTTGTGTAGAGAAACACCAACAACTTTTGAGTCACTAGACTAACCCACTCCCATCCCCCGACATCAGTGAGCTGAGCCCTTTCCCTTTAAGCCAACACAATAAGGATACTTCAGAAGAGAGCTGAATACTTTTTCTTTTATTTTTGATCTTCCTCAAATATTGTTTGACCTTAATCACTGTCTTCCAACAAGCTTAATGTGACATCACCTTGCAACAAAAACACACACAGCACTCCAGTCTGGCTCTGGAAGGAAAAGTCCCTGATTACCCGTCCTCTGTGTGATCTTTTCAGATTGCACTGATGAGATGAAGCTTAATATCGTTTCTCTCCTCTCCAGCACCACAAACCACAGGCAGTTTAAGGCAGCCTGAAAATCTCTTACATCTGGAAGAGCAATAATTCATGGGATTTTGCCTGGCAGCCATGACATGCAGCAGGGCCGCCAGGAACAACCGTCTCTTATGTTGTGCTATTTGCAAAAAATCAGAAGAGGAGGAGCCGGCACAGGGCCACATCCTTCTTTAGCATATGTTAGTGCAGAAACGCTTTTATTTTCTGCCAGATGCTTCATGAATAGGTCCTAAATATTACATAGACAGTAGCTATCGCTTCCAAACAAAATTCCTGCGTGTCTGCTAAGCTGCAAATGCATGAAGGCCTATTGTCTGCCAAAGGGGTCATGGTTAAATTTGCAGATTTTTTTTTTTAGAAAAAAAAGATATTTCAGATTCTACACATGATTTATGGGCATTTGCACACCCCGCTGTGCATGAATATGGTGCCATCTTCTGAGAAGGATTATTTCCTGAAATGTATATGGGATTTAGCTACAGTAACTTTTACTGGGCAGCTTAGAATGGCCAGCAAAGTACCAGAATTTACTGCAGCACAGCTTGGGCTGTCAGGCTCAGGGTTGGTGTTTATGATTTCTGCAGAAGCAGAAATAAACAACTTCTCCTTAATGGCTTTCTTTATGTGTAGGCAGCGGTGGCCCTATCTGGTCGCTCAACGGTAGCTGGAGCAGCACTCGTCGTACCCATTTCATGTGGAACCAATGTCTGAAAATTTGCATTTCTGCTTTTCTGGGTTTTCTCTGGCAGGAGGCAGAAATGGGGAAATAGACAGAGAATGTCTGAATGGGTAGCCTTCCATTCTCTTGTTTTCAGGGCTATAAATACAATGTTGAGGGAATGACTCAATTTGAAAACCCTGACACAGAGATGAGGAGGAAACGGCTGGATTCATTTTCAGATTGCCCATTGTCCATAAACCCTGAGAAAATGCTCATCAAAGCAAATTTAAACAGGCCTGTGTTCTCAGAGTATATGATATAGTTAAGTCACCATTCAATATGCATTTCAAGCCATACTTGAGCAATATTCAGAATGATGTAAACATGTGCACGAACATTTGAATACATTAAACATATATTTTCCTATTTAGACAAAAATAAAGTGATTATTTTAAACTTTACTGATGTAACAATAGTTTTTAAAGTTCAAAAGATCGTGGACATACATTGTATAGAGAAGCAGGCAGAAATACATTTTTTTCCAAAAATGAGACAACCGTTTCATGCCAAAGAAAAACAATTCCTTTGCCAAGCTACACATTGTTAACTTAAAATGTGTTCCATGTGGAAATAGTAAGACTGATTTTTAGGGAAGGGCTAGTGGTCTGAAGTCAGCTGGCCCTGTGCCTGTCTACTACACATTTTGGCTTCTAGTTTTACAGCTAGAATTGGAAATATTTATTTCCCCTTTTAAGACCCGTTCTTTCCCTTTGACTAGTAAACCAATGCATTTGCCTGTAAACATGCATACGGAGAAAGAGACTTCCAGGCAATACACAGGGGGAGGATAATTTAAAATCTCTTGTAGGCAGCATATTAGAGGTTGGAAAGATTGTATTTTATTCTGTTCTCATTTTGTCCAGCCATTTTACCAGCATTTTTTGTGTACTCATCACATTTTCTGGAAAGAAATTAAATTACTAAAGCCTTTGGCTCTTGGGTTTCAAAGCTTATGGCCACAAGACAGACACATATTTGAAATGCTTACAATTCTACTGATGACAATATTTACCTATCACCACTGGTTAGAATTATGTGTGAATAGCCCATCCCTGACTTATTTGAAGGAGTCAGTATAGCCTCATCTTGTGCAGGTTGCTGGTGAATTCTGTGAGGTGGCAGGGACTCATATTGAGGATCATTCTCTAGGAAAACCTTGGGAAGGAAGTACCCCCTCTCTCTGTTGCTGTCTCTCTCTTTCTGTAGATGTGTGTGTGTGTGTGTGTGTGCGCACATAAATGTGTGTGTGTGTTTGTTTCTCTGTGTGTTTTAAATCTTACCTAATGCTCATTTGCTGATCTTATCAAACTTAACATTATATATATTTTTAGCATTTTGATTGTTGCCAGAAGGAAAACAGAAGACACTGTTTACTATTTCCATCTTGTTTTATGCAATGTGAAATGGGAGGAAAAAGAACTGCTAGCATACATGGAAGATACATTACGTATATTCCAGGGGAATTCAGAGGCTATCCTGAGGCAGACTCTAACTCTGAGTGGGTGAGAGCTATTTCATGCAGTTTGAAGAGCACAGGGTTCCGCCTTTTCACACATTTCCCTTTGTTGGAATACTCAAGTTTTATTTATGATTTTGGATTTTATTTCACAGCATTCCAGTTTAGTTTAGCATGATGTATTTAATAACCATGTCGACTGTCTTAATTACCCTATAAAGCAGGGTTCCATTGGCATTTGACCCTCCATGGCATTCCAGAGAAACTGCAGGGCCATGATAATTACCAACCGCCTGTGAGAAAATTAAACAAAAAGGCCCAACTTTTAAACCACCATTTTAAACGACCTATTACATTCTGTGAATAAATCATTGATGAAATAGCCTGCTTAACAGGAAAATAGCTATTCCATAGCAAAGAATTTCCTCTTGCATGATCATGAAGAGAATATTAAGTATTCTTCAGCTCAAAAGGTTAGATTTTATGTCTGTCCAATGCCTTTTAGTGACACATTTTTGTGTAATTTTATTGTAATCAAGCCTTTCCAATAGAGGTTAGAGACTGGATATTTTGTCAGTCTTAAGCATTTTGCTGTCCATAGAATACTAAATGTGGTTGGATAAGGCTGAGCAGGGGAATCTGTTTATAATTGAACAGAATTCAAAATCAAAGGATATCCGCACACAATTTTATTTCCCTAGCACTGTCATTTGCAATCTGTTTCGCAAAAGTGCTAATCAATTATTTTCAGTGATAAGATTGATTTGTGAATTGTTGTCATAGTAAAATCAACATACAAACAAAACAAAACAGCAAAATAGTGACTTTCTTTGAAGGTCTAAATGTCTGGATTAGTTTGAGAACAGGGCCAATGTGTTCTAACTGATCACAGCATAGCCTTGTGTTCATTTATCCACCCATCTGGGGCTCAATAAACAAACCTTAAATTCTCTCTCCTCACCACTCCCTGCTGACAAATGTTTGTTTTGTGAAAATTGATACCTTTACATATGTTTCCCATTACGATTCCCAGTGTGATGCTGGAGATGCGCTAGATAATTCTTTTCTGATCTCACCATAAGCCAATGATTATGGTCATCCTTTTCAAAAGTGCATACAACTCAAGTGACGACTTGGAAAATTTCTAGACTTTTGTACTGGGCTATTCATTACTATTTTAACAGTTTTCTTTGAGAAAAATAAGTTAGGACATATGCTGGGAGGTCATATAATGTCGATGCCTAGGCTTTTCATGCTATCTTGTGCTTTTCCCATTGGCACATTTCCTAGGGTCCAAGGAAGCCAGCCAATTGATACACAGAGTGAACAAGTGCCCCCCCAAAAGAATTTATAGCAGAAAAGGCAGATCCTAGGTTTACTGTTAGGTATCTCGGCATCTCATGCTCATTACTATATGATGGCTAATTTACTACTCACCTCAGAATTTTAGCTTTCTTTCTTGTAAAATGGAAACAGTAATAGCTATTTCATGGATTGGGAGTAAGACAGCATCTGTAAAACCTATTCTATGACATCAGGCTCGGAATCATTACTCAGTTTTCTTTGGATTTGATATTTTGTATCTGACTTCACCTGAGTTTACAATAATAAGTCTGCTTGTTTTGCTAAATGCCTTTGATTTGAAATCTATTCAAAATCTGGGAAAAATCTGAAGGTGGCAAGGGATAGATGGCCTTCATCCACATCTTCATGATTGATAGCGCACAAGGCAGTCATTATGGTCAGGAGCACCTCTTCACAGTAGAATATTTTTCATTCTCTACAAAATTCTTCTCCAAACATTGGCATTTATTATGATTACTTTAAGAACAACTAAAAAATACCTGCATCATAAAAGGTCTTAAAATGCTAAATGGAAAAGCAGATATAATTTTTTTTTTACAAGAACACCAATAATAAGCATGCTAAAGTGGATGGGGAAAGACCAGGAGGCCTCAAACCTACACAAAGAACTACAAGAAACTAAAGAATGCTGACTGTGGGAGAAAAAGTCTTCCTCAGGGAAGGGTGCATCAATTGGTTGTCTGACACCAAATACTTAGCCCTGAAAAATTACAACAGGTAACATTATACAGACTGAGCAGGTTGTATTAATAAGTATACATACACATGCAAATACATGTACATATACACATGTTGCAACAATTAATGAAGAAAGAGGAAGAGTTTGAAAGAAAGGAAGGAGAGGCATATAGGAAAGTCTGGAAAGAAGAAAGGAAAAGGAGAAAGAATCAATTCTACTCTAATCTCAACAAGTTTAACAGAGTCATTGAATTCTTGAATTAGAGATTTCTGACTGACCCTCACTCGTGTCTACATATCTAAATTTTATCTCCACTGTTCTAAGGTGGACATGCCTTTGACTGTTTTTATCATTTCTGATTTCCATTGAAAGAGCATGTCTTCCACCAGAATAAACCCACTCTTTGCTGCTCTTCAAGGTTTAGAATATTAGCCTTGCAACCTACTTGAGACTCTGCAGCTCCAATGGTAGCCTCTATTCCAAAGAATGATGTCACTTCATCCCATTTCTAAGTAAAACAAAATCAAAATGGCTATCCCAGTGAAAGCGTCATATGGAATTGAGTATACCTGGAAGACACATTACCATTACGGTTCTTACCCAGGGTATGAAATTACTTAAGTGAAAGGATGTCTCAGTTTTATTCCTAAGGTATAAATACCCATGTGAAGATTCACTGCCTTTTCCAAGTACAAGGTACAAAAAGTTAAGAGGCTACCTGAATGTTAAACTTATTGCCTAGATGATAGGATTCAGTACCAAAAGTTAGTTGACCAAAATAACAAATAAATAATTCTTGCTCACCTGCAATAAAGATAAAGGAAGAAGAAAGAAAAGGAGAGGGAGATCCAAGATGGCTGCCATGAGAGAACACTGTGTCTGAGGAGTAGGAGAGCAGAAACAACGCAGCAACCAGGAGACTGAACTCTGGGACCTAAAATGCCAGCATTGTGAGTGCCAGGTGAGCGGA
>JAQQSO010007061.1:0-10881 GCA_028658305.1 Pachyuromys duprasi | reverse complement strand
CTGTTGGTGTTCTATTCAGGAAGTAGTCTCCTGTGCCAATGAGTTCTAGGGTGTTGCCCCCTTTTTCTTTAAATGGTTTAGTGTGTCTGGTTTTATGTTGAGGTCTTTGATCCACTTGGACTTTAGCTTTGTGCAAGGTGATAAATATGAATCTATTTCTTATCACCTTCTCTAGAGTCACAGTCCTGGGCACAGAGCTTAACAGAACACATGCTATTTTTCAACAAAGGGTCCAGTACATATTGAGAGACAGTTTCATATATCTGAGTTGCTCTAATCCCTCCAGCGTTTCTGAGAGGAGAAAATGCTAGTGTTGGTTTGAGTAGCAGGTCATAATAAGAGTCCACTTTCACTGCACCAATAAAGCCCAACTTGGCTTAGATATGTTTCATGATGCTAGAATGGTTAACTGCTGTTGGACTGTTATTTCAATTTTAAATCATGTGGGAGAGGAAATCAATGTCTGTACGTTTTTCAGGTGTAGTAACAAGACTGTTATTTTTCATTCTGGCAGGCACTCTACCAGCAGCTGAGCTATAGTCCCAAACTCATTCAGATTTCTTTTTGTAGTTACTCTCTTGAGGGCCTCACCAAGTTGCCCAGCCTAACCTTGAACTTTTAACCTTCCTGCCTCAGCCTCACCAAGTGACTGGCTTACAGGTATGCACTGTTAGGTCTGGCCTGAAATCTGAAGTTTTCCAAGACAGGTTGTTTAGAGGCCTTACAAGCCTCTGGGATTGGACTGAAACATGTGCCTCCATGTAAGCTCTATAGCCATCTCTACGGGCACAATGACAGTGACTAGTATGTGCTGACACTCTGGGCAGGCCACCTGTACCAATGCTTATTCATATCATCCCATCTGATCCCATAAAATTCTACAAGGCAGGCTCTGTCGAACCTGCCCTTCTGAGAGGGTCAGAGGGTCAAGCAATAGAGCACTGCCAGAGTTATGAAACAGTAGCAGTCCCCTGACAGACCCACCTCAGACAGCTCAGGCTGCCTTGACCTGTATTTGTAAACACCCTACTTTTCTGCCCTTGTGTTTCAAGCCACAACTACTCCGCTGGGGCTGGATGTGTTTCAATGCCCAAGTGCTTTCAACTATGGCCATACTTTTATCAGGGGTTATTCCACCTTCCTTTCAACCGTCTCACAGGATTATCCTCTGCCAGTCAGCTCTTTGCAGTGTTTTGACTTCTCTGTCGAGGCTGTTGCTTTGATGGGACCTTCCTTTATTTTTGTTCACTTTCAAGTCCTATGGAGGCTCTGCCTGGGGAGTCCAAAGTCAGCCCTCCAGGAAAATTAGTTCTAAGGATTCGCTTGCTGCTACCCAGTAGGGTAAGGACAATCTCCTATAATGTACATGAAATAATGGTGCCTTTCCTTGATCCTAACAGTTGTATTGGGACTGCCAATACAATTACCGTTCTTGTGTAGATTAAGGGGTGGAGAGGTAAAGGGGGAGTGATTAAAAGTTGGGGGTGAGGATCCTTTCCCTTTTATTATTTTCTTCCCCAAACTTTTAATTCCTGTCTAATTATGAAAAAAAAAACCATCAGGCTAATCCTAGTTGGGGAATATTCCACGAAATACATGATTATCCTTAAAACTGCCACTCATCAAGATCAAGAAAAGCCTCAACTGTCACAGCCAAGAGGAGGCATGATAATGAAATGCAACATGGCATCCTGGAACATGTCCTAGAACCAGAAGAAGACCCCTGAGCAAAGCCTAAGGAAACTGTGTACAGTTAACCACGATGCATCAATATTGATTCACAGCTATAATAAATACACTAATCTAAAACAAGCTGCCTATAAGAGGAAGCTGGGTGGAGTTTTTAGGGCTCTGGTACATTTGCAGCCTTTCTATAAATCCAATAGTGTCCTCAAGAAGAAGGTTCTGGGTGTTTTTTAAAGCGCAGACAACATGAAGTCTGTGCCTCTCCTGGGCTGGCTGCTACCGTGCTCTCCTCTTTCCTTGAAGGGGTGCCCTCACCTCTACAATGCTCTGGGCACTTTATAGATAAGCACATACTTGCTTTTATTGTTCCTGCCGGTCCAGGTGGCAATGAGTTTATGAGTCCTGCGTAACACCGCCTTGTGATCTGGACAGGGAATGGCTTGCTAAAGGTCACTAGGATGGGGGTGTTGCTGGGTGTGGTTGTTTACCACTCCCAGTGCCCTGGGAGGTTGGGTAGGAAAGCTGCTGAGATTAATTCAATCCTACAACAATTCAATGAATGTTAACTTGAATTTATTCTGCACCGTGAGGGCTGGGAGTATGAAATAGAAATGGACTGAGTTTCCTGTTCAAGACCACCTGGTACGGTTGGAGTCACAACTATGAGCCAATCGGAGTTCAAGAAGCAAAACACAACCAACAGGGACAAGGATGTGAAGTGTGGAGACCACTTCACCAGAGTGGAGAGAATTCCTCGGCCCCAGGGCAAAGTGGGAGTCTGAAGTACCAGATGATTCTGGCTGGGGGGGGGGGGGCATTTTAGTTCTGTAGGGGCTCTGCAGCTGCTGGGTTTTCAGAGCCTCAAGGCTTTTGTGAAGTTACTTGGTACCAGTAGGGGAACTACACTAAGGCCAGTTTTCTTGGCAGGGCATTAATCTTACATTCAGTGGTCCAGTTTTTGTGAGAACATGAAAGGGCTTTGAAATACATGAGTAGCAAACTCCCAGCCCAAGTAATTTGGCTTACTCTTGTGCCTCTGAGGTATGAATGGTGAAGAGAGGTTTGTGCAGGATTTTCCAGGCTGTAAAACATATTGTCACCATAGGAAAGTGGACACAATCCCTAGTTTTCTGTTTATGACCTTGGGACTGATTAGCAAATGGAGACAATGGAGAAGAATGGACTTTCTTATATCCTTTGATAGTAAGACAAGGCAGTCTTTTCTTGACATATGAGCCAGATCTGGGAGACTCCTTCTCTGGGCCTTTTTACCCTCTGTGAGCTTTAGCAAGTCATATTCTCTTTCTTAGTTCCAGGCACTGGGTAATGCCCATTTTGCCAACAAGGGTTTTTTTGTTTTTGTTTTTTTCTTTGATGTTAGGTCATCATATTACAAAAGCAAATTTCCAACATGAAAATCCATTTCCTTGTAAATTTATTCTACGCTGATTCTAATTAATCCTCCATTTCCCATGGCATTTTCTGAGGAATGGAGAAGAGCCAGCTATTACAAGCCTCATTGCCCTCTCCTTCTCCCCCTCTCTCCAAGGCAAGTGCACATCAAATAGCCTGAAAACAGATGATGCCCCTCCCTTCGCAGCCACTTCTGTAAGCACCAGACGCTCTATCTGCCTGGCTTTAAATAGCACCTGTGTGGCCTCACAGGCTGCAAGTTGTTGGTAGATTATACCAATAATTGTTGAGCTATCAGGGGCAAATTTTTTGCTATTGTTATTTTGAGACAGAGTCTTGATATGTAGCTTTGGTCAGCCTGGATCTATGTAGGACCAGACTGACCTTGAACTCACAGAGATTCTCCTGCCTCTGTCTCCAAAGTGCTAGGATTAAAAGTATGCACCACTACATCCAGCCTAAAATTTACATGTAAAATTTACATGTGTTTTCCCTGCTTGTATGCCTGCACATTACTTGTGTGTGGTAACCCCAGAGGCCAGGAGAGGGCATCAGATGCCCTAAAATGATAGTTATAGACCATTGTGAGCCACCATGTGGATGCAGGGAGTTGAATCTGGGTCCTACAAAAGAGTGGCCAATGCTCTTACCTGCTGACCCAGCTTTGCAGCTCAGTGAGATTGGTGTTTAATATTATTTTCTTTTCCAAACTCCCCAACATGGTCAACAGACCCCAGCAAACAGATGAAGATTTAAAAGGTAGTAGGCAGAACTATATAATTCATGAGCCAAATGGGGGGGTAAGATATTAAAAATATGATTTTTAAGGTAGATAGAGTTAGGGAACATTCTTTATATCTTTGAGGAGGATGAGTGGTTAATAACTGAGCATACATCAGGGAAATGTAAATCAGAATACTTCATCTTACCCCAGTCAGAACAGCCTAGATCAATAAAACAAATGGCAGCACATGCTGGTGAGAATTCAGGGAAAGTGGAATACTTGTTCATTGCTAGAGAGAGTATAAACTGGTACAGCCACTATAGATATCAGTGTAGCAGTTCCTCAGGAAGTTAGAAATTGATCTACCTCAAGATCCACCTATAGCACTTTTGGGCATTGTATTAGGTTTCTGTAGAGAAACAGAACTTAAGAATGAATATATGCAAATTTCATGATATCCTTGTTTTTTATTGCTGAGTAATATTCCATTGTGTAGATGTACCACAATTTTTGTATCCATTCCTCAGTTGAGGGGCATCTGGGTTGTTTCCAGCTTCTGGCTACTACAAATAAAGCTGCTACAAACATGGTTGAGCAAATGTCCTTATTGTATACTTGAGCCTCTTTTGGATATATGCCTAGGAGTGGTATAGCTGGATCTTGAGGAAGTGCTATTCCTAGTTGTCTGAGGAAGTGCCAGATTGATTTCCAGAGTGGTTGTACAAGTTTACATTCCCACCTGCAGTGGAGGAGGGTTCCCCTTTTTCCACATCCTCTCCAGCATGTGTTGTCACTTGAGTTTTTTATCTTGGCCATTCTGATGGGTGTAAGGTGAAATCTCAGGGTCTGAGCACAGGGGTCCTTCCTGAGACTAATGGTCCAACCAGGTACCATGCATGGAGGTAGCCTAGGACCCCTGCACAGGTGTGCCCGTGGCAGTTCAGTGTCCAAGTGGGTTCCATAGTAATGGGAACAGGGACTGTCTCTGACATGAACTGATTGGCCTGCTTTTTAATCACCTCCCCCTGAGGGGGGAGCAGCTTTGCCAGGCCACAGAAGAAGACAATGCAGCCACTCCTGATGAGACCTGATGGACTGGGATCGAAGGGAAGGAAAGGAGGACCTCCCCTATCAGTGGTCTTGGGGAGGGACACGGGTGGAGAGGGGGGAGGAAGGGAGAGGTTGGGACAGGAGGAGGGAGGGAATTGCAGAGGTATATAAGGTGAATAAAGTGTAATTAATAAAGAATTTTATAAAAAATAAATGAAAAAAGAAAAAAGAATAGATAGATAGATAGATAGATAGATAGATAGATAGATAGATAGATAGATAGATAGATACTGGGGTGGAGGTGGTGAATTTATTAGAATGACTTACAAGCTGTGATTCAGCTAATCCAACAATGGCTGGCTATGAACAGAAAGTCCAAGAATCCAGAAAGTTGCTCTGTCCAAGAGGCTGGATGTCTCAGCTGGTCTTCAGTAGATGCTGATGCAGGTAGGCTCTAATGCCAGTGATGGAATGGACTTGCTAGCAATGGAAGAGCAAGCAGACAAAGAGTAGAAGCTTCCTTCTTCCATGTCCTTATCTCAGTATCCAACAGAAGGTGTCACCCAGATTAAAAGTGTGTCTACCGACATCAAAATCTAGATCTAAGGGATATGTCTTCCTACCTCAAATGTCTAGATTAGAAGTGGATTCACCACTTCAAACCAAACAAAAACTCTCTCACAGGTATGCCCTCCATTTCTGGGTTGTAGTTCATTCCAGATGTAGTCAAGTTGACAACCAAGACTAAACATCACAGGCATTTATCCAAAGGACTCTACATCCACTGCAAAAATACTTGCTCATCATGTTAATTGTTGCTCTATTCATAATAGCCAGAGTTTTGGGCCAAAGGGATCCCATGGAATCCTCCACACATCTCAGGCTATTGCTAAGGCTATTGGTTGCTCTCCACAACCTGATGGCAAGGCCCTGTCACTGAGAACAACACTTACTTATATCATCAAACATGGGGAAGTTGAGTTGGTGTCTAACTAAATGCCTTACTCCTAAAGACTAGTGCTCATGATGTTGGAAGGTACTCTGCATATTACTGGAGGAGAAAGGTAATCATCAATATCACCAATATCAATACAAACCCTGTTACCTACAACAGGGATCTACCAGCAAGATATACTGGTCCAATAGTGGCACAAATATTATGGGACTAACCAAACACTTTTTTTTAATGTTGGACTTAAGGCACAGTCTATGAAATGGAGCCCATTCTTAACACTCCTAAAGTGACCAAGAATGTGTGACTAGATAGATCATCAGCCTAGACTCTAGGCCCTATTACTACCATTATTCTGCTAAGGGAAAATTTTATTGAAAATGACCCCAAATGACATGTTACTATACCTATATGGCAAAGCATCACTCAACCCTCATCACAAATGCCTTTCCTTGTAATAGATAGGAATTAGCACAGAGATCCACAGCTGGACAGTGTTTATGTGGAGGGACAGAGACTTTGGAACACTCAGTCCTAAATGGAACATCTTCATCAAACCCCTCCCCTCAGAGTTTAAAGATATATATGGAACAGGAGGTGGAAAAAGGTGATGGATGAATCTAAGGAAACAGTAAGTATTAGACACAGCAGGGCTGATGCACAGGTGAACTCACAGACACTGTGGCAGCACACACAAGACATGCACAGGATCAAGCCAGATGGGGAAAAGCACTGAGAGGTGAAGTAGACATAGGATCTCACTCCAAGAAGCTATTTGCAATTGATATCAGCTGGCAAAGGGAAAATCAATTTTCTCCAATGGAGTATCACTGGGTATATCCATTACAGGTCACATGCCCAAGAGTAGTTGGATAACACAAAATGGATAACACAAAATGGATAACAAAACGAACTCCATAGTTTTGTTTGTGTGTGTGTGTGTGGTGCAGGGCTTCTGCTTTGTTTTGTTTCCTTTTGTCTGTTTTGATTTTCATGTTTTTGTGATTTTTAACAAAGAGAGAGAGAAATAGGGAAGTGGCTATTAGGTGTGACCATGTTAGACGAAGCCTGTCACTGGGTACGTGCTTTGAGGTTTCAAAAGCCCAGGCCAGGGCCAGTGTTGTTCTCCTCTCTCTTCCCCACCCTCACCCTGCCTGTTGCCCTCAGATCAGGACAGTAAGCTCTCAGCTACTGTTGTGGCACCATGCCTACCTGACTGCTGCCATGCTCCCTGCCATGATGGTCAAGAACTAACACTCTAAAACTGTAAGCAAGCCTCCAGTTACAGGCTTTTATAAGTTGCTTTGATCATGGTATGGTATCTCTTCACAGAAATAGAACAGTAACTATGACAATCATATTTATAAAAAAAATTTCCCCAGGGCAGCAGTGTAGGGTAGTTGATAAAATATTTGCCCAGCAGGGCTGGAGAGACATCTCAGTGGTTAAGAGCACTGGCTGCTCTTCTAGAGGACCTAGATTCAATTATCAGCACCCACATGGCAGATAACAGCTGTCTGTAACTCCAGTTCTAGGGGATCTGAGACCCTCATACAGACATACAGATAGGCAAAACACCAATGCACATCAAATTAAAAAAAAAAACAAAAAACAAGAATATTTTCCTGGCATGCATGAAGCTCCAGCTGGGTTCAGTTCCCGGCATCACAAGCATCCCACAAATTGAGGGTGGTGGTGACTCATACTTGTAATTCCATCACTTGAGAGGTGGAGGCAAGAGAATCAGAAATTTAAGATCATCCTCAGGTACATAGCAAGTTTAAAGTCAGCCTTTGATATAAAGCCTTCAGTTGATAATTTATTCCCTATGTTCAGACAATAGTGAAATAATTGATGAAATACAACATTACAAAGAGAACCAAAGGAAAAGACATTTGTTTTCATTGCCCATCTCTCAGCCATCCCTCACCCCCAGCTATAGCATAGAGCTCTGGAGGAAAGCACATTCCAGCTCTACAGACCAGTAACAGTTAATGGAAAGCCTCCATTATGCTATTATATATTTATAACCACAGAAGAAGCATTATTGTCTCCCATAAATACTATATTAAACATTCAGAAGCTAGAACCCAGTTTGCAATCCCCTGACTTACATAAAACCTCATTTTAATAAACTGGAGTGAGCTTTACAAGTAACAGGGACTCTAAGTTATATTGGTACACGCCTGTATGGAAGGGAGAGCTGTAGCAATTAGGATAAGGGCTGTATTTCATTTGCACCTTTCTAAACATGTTTGAAAAGACAGAACAGTGCTGAAAAGACAGAAACTCACCTGTATACTTGTTTCTACTACATCTGACACTTAGAATTCCTTACTTTTAAAATATTTAATTGATAATTTCATACATGTCCACGATGCATTTTGGCTATACCCCACTCTTATATCTACCTTCAAATCCTAGTATCTCTCCTCCTCCTTATCTGTCTCTTTTCCAGATTTATAACTTTGTTTTGTTTTGTGGACCACTTAGTTTAACTGTGGCTACCTGTGTGATCATTGGGTTGGAGCTTGGTAGGGTTACTAATGGGAATTAGTAGTACAATTAAAGACAACGACCCCTTCTCTCCTTCATCAATCCATAGGAAATAGTTCAGCAATAAGGAACAGGACCTCCTAAGCCTTCTTCTATCCATGTCTGGCTGGTGATAGGACCATTCTCTTGCAGACCCAGTGAAGATCTATAGTTGAGAGTTTGTGATTGTGTGGTTATATATTGCTGAAAAGATGGCACGTTGTAGCTCTTCTCCCTATCTCATGAATTGTACTTCCCTTTTACCCACTTCTGCAGCATTCCCTAAGCCTTGTAATGGTTAGTGAAAATGTCTTGTATTATTATCTAAGCACACTTATAACTATACAGTTATAAGTCCCTGCATTCATGGCAGTTCACCGGAAGGAGGGGCTTCTCTGATAATGGCTGAGAGTGGTTGACTATGGGTTAAAACACATATTTAGAAAGAAATTCAATGTCATGGCAATTTAGCTAAATAACAAAAGAGGGCCTAGGACCTCAACCTTCATGGGTTTTTGAGTGAGAATATATTACCAGGTATAGATTCTCTGCTGTGAACCCCGAATGTAATCTGTCAGAGATTTTCAAATCTCTAGTTTTGTGTATTCAAACTTAGCTCCTGTAGAGGCCCTGAAACTATAAAGAGCCAAGTTGGAGGATGATACCTCACAGGATGGGGATAGAATGTAGGTAACACTGGAAGTAAAGTTGGAAGATACTGCAGCTGGAAAGCTTTAAGCAGGGAAGATATGAGAGATGGAACAAATGGGGCAGGTTAAACCAAACTGAAGGGGGCATAAAAAAGCCACATGGAAGCTCACTATTTTGTAAACAAATATAATTTATTTTTTAAAAAAGATATTCTGTGGAGATCCAAGATGGTTGCCACCAGAGAACACTGTGTCTGAGGAGTAGGACAGCAGTGACAGTGCAGCGATCAGGACTCTGAAATCTGGAACCTAAAACACCAGCATTTGTGATTGCCAGGTGAGCAGAATTCCTACAGTGAGGGAATCAAGTGGGAAAATCCTAGGAACATCCAGTTATTCCCCAGAAAAACTCCAGGTGACCCACTGCGCACAGCCCTGATCTGAACGAGCAGCGGCCTTGGGCACCAACAGCCGCCATACCAGGCTGGGTCACACAGCCTCCGGGCCAGACTGAGAGGGCCCCAGGTACCGTTCCTGACCGGCCTGCATCCAGCGGGCGCACACAGCACGCCACTGCCGGCAACCACCCGAGACCGTGTGTGTGTCCACGGGCCAGAATGAGAGGGCTCCAGATTCCATTCCCCAGACCGGGCTGCATCGGGCGGGCACATTCCCCTTGGCGGCACTAGCCATCACCCCAGACCGGGACACATAGTATCAGGTCCAGACTGAGGTGCCCCCAAATACCATCTCAGACCTTGGTGCACAGCCCCTGGCCCAGAAGGAGGTGCCAAGTCTCCAGAACAAAGGGAAGCCCTTAGCAGCAAGCCCAAGTCGGAGCATGGAGCCTCCAGACAAGAGCGGGGACCCCAGCTGCCATCTCAAACCGGGACACTCAGCCTCTAGCATGGAGTGAGGAGCCAAGCCTCTAGACCAGAGGGATGCCCAGCCTGTGGTGTTCACAGCTTCTAGCACAGAGCACGAAGCTGGGCACACAGATCCCACAACAGAGTTCAACTGAGGCAACAACACACACTATCAAACCACTGGAACTCCCTGATCTTCTTGAAGAATACTTCTGACACAAGAGATTGACAGTTCCAGTCTGAAGTTCAGCCTCAAAGCACAAACAGCTCCTTGATTATATATAAACAAATGGCCAAAGGTGGACATAAGAACTCACCCAACAAAAATCAGGACACCATGGCCCCATCAGAAACACCCAAAAGCAATGGAGATTTTAATTCAGCGGAGACACAGGAAAATTATGTTAAAGCTATGCTTATGCAGATATTACAAGAACAAAAAGAGGGACAAAAAGAGGAAGTGAACAAGGCCCTCAAAAAATTCAGAAGAACATAACTGCCCACATAGAGGAACAATTAAAGATATACAGAGAGGAAGCAAACAAAAAAAAAGGAGCCACAGTCAATCAGATGAAGGAAATGATACAAAGCATGAAAACAGAATTAGAATCTATAAAGAAGACACAAACGGAGAATAACCTGGAACTGGAGAACTTAGAGAAAAGATCAGGAACCACAAAGGTAAGCATCACCAATAGAATACAAGAGATGGAAGAGAGAATCTCGGGAGCTGAAGATACGCTGGCTGATTCCTCACTCAAGGAAAAAACAAAATCGGAAAAGTCCCAAACACAAAACAACCAAGAAATCAAGGATGCCATGAAAAGATGAAACCTAAGAATAATTGGAATAGATGAAAAAGAAGACTCCAGACTCCAAGGACTGGAAAATATTTTTAAGAAAATCATAGGAGAAAATATTCTCAACTAAAAGAAAGAAATGTCCATAAACATGCAAGAAGCCTACAGAACACCAAAGAGACTAGACCAGGAAAGAAATACCTCT
>JAQQSO010007060.1:0-10881 GCA_028658305.1 Pachyuromys duprasi | reverse complement strand
ATCCTTATTAATTGTCCATCCCTTATCTCTAAGGTGTTGGATTAGCCTCTCTAGTGTATCCTGTACTTCCTCCTTTTCCTTTCCAAAAAACAGTAATATTATCTATATATGTTAAAACAGTTGCCTTTGAATCTTTAAAATCCTGTAATGTTAATTTTAAAGTGTTATGGGCTATTACCGGACTATTTAAATAACCCTGTGGTAATCTCAAAAATTTATATTGCTGCCCTTGCCGAGAGAAAGTAGTTATCTCTTGGCTGTCTGGGTGCAGTGGGATTCCAAAGAACATATCTCACAATTCCATAGCTGCTAGCCATTTGGGCATGGCCTGCCTTATCTGTAAGAATATGTCATCTATATCTGGCAAGTTTTCTGGCATTTTAGGGTTAATTTTATTAATTTTTTATAATCTACTGCTCCCATTAATCTATCCTTACCTATATCTTGTACTGTCTTTACTAATATTGCTGGTATCTCTCCTTTAGGCGCCTGTTTAATAATAGGATTTACTACTAGAGGATCCACTAAAGGAACCTTTACTTTCATGGGTTTCATCCCTATCCTATCCTGTTGTTAGAACTACTCCTTTCCATTTTTGTTCTCCCTCATTCTCAGGTGGTTGGCCTGTGACTAGGGTAATTTCTATGCCCTTTATTTTCCTAATTAACCATTTTATTTCCAAATCACTATGGCGAGGCTGTATAAAAATTTAATCTTTTTTCTTTTCAGACCAGGTTTGACTTTGGTGGGTTTGAGATAATTTTTTTAACCAATTTATCTGTTTTTCTTTTAATTCTTTTGGCCAACCAACGCCTCATTTATCTCTATGGGATCCAATATTTTCCCGCTCTCGACCTGCACCTATATCTTTGGCCTCCAGCATCCCAAAAGACCTCTTCCCTCCAGACCATAAGTCCGGAGTTGGGTTCGGGCGTCCATACTGGCTCAAAGTCAGGTGTTAGTCTTTCCGGGCCTGGACCTGCACCTATACCTTCAGCCTCCAGGATCCCAAAAGACCTCTTCCTCCAGACCAGAAGTCCAGAGTTGGGTTCGGGCATCCGTACCAGCTCGAAGTCAGGTGTTCGTCACTTCCAGCCTACCACGTCCCAATTACCTTTTCCTCCAGTCTCATAGGAATCTTTTTTTTTTTCTTTGCAGAGATCTGGGGTAAGGCACGGGCGTCAGTTGTGACTTGAAGTTAGGCTCCCAGAATTCGCTGAAACAATATTGGATTGCCTTTTTCCCCCACTTTCTTTAATAATGGGGGGTGGGCTATATTAATATATTGGTCAACATCCTGCCGACTATGCCAGTCTGTCACAAGCACTTAATTATGCTGGAGGACTTTAACCGAGACGCCTCTCTAGGGCATCATGTTATTGATAAGAGCCAACGCCAAAATGATTTTGACTGCTGCTTTAATCACACAAATCACACAAATATCTAAGCATTGCATAGCACATTATACATCTCATAGGGTATACTACCTGACCGCAGGTACGGGCTCGGACACACTTTGCCTCCAGTGATATGGTGTTTCAGTGTCTTCTAGGTCCCAGAACTTCAGTTCCCCCCGGACCTCAGGTGCGTCTTCTGCTGACTTTGATGGGCCTCAGAGCTTCTCTGCTCCAGCCAGGCCTCAGTTGTCAAGGAAGCTGCAGGTACTCAGGAACCGCCTTCCAGGGCCAGTCTGATAAGGGAGTCCTCACAGGACCGGCTTGTTAAGGTAGTCTAGGCTTTTCATGCAGCCGTTCGGGAATGGGCTGGTTATTGGTGATCTTGTGGCTTCCTCACTTAAGAGTTTAGCCCATCGCAACTACAAAGGCTCAGGCTGTAGTTTTTATACATTTTTTTAGGGCATAATTTTAGCTTATCATACCTTCACATGCACCAGTTGTTAATCAGCTGGCATTACCTAATTCCATTACCTAGTGCCTTAAGGGCGTTATCTTGACTTCTATACTTTGGTTGTAGTGTAAAGAGGTTTTGTGGTGAGTGGGATGAGTCTAGGCCTTCAAGGGCCACAGCCTTAGCTGCCTCGTCAGCCCAGTTATTCCCGTTGGAAACTAGGGAATCATCTGTCCGGTGGGATCGGCAGTGGACTATTCCCATGGCTGAGGGAAGGTGGGAAGCTTCTAGCATGGCCATAATTTGGTCTGCATTGGTTACAGATCCTCCCTTTGCTGTAAGTAACCCATGCTCTCTCTAGCTGGCAGCATGGGAGAGAAGAATATGAAAAACATATTTAGAGTCTGTATAGATATTAAGGGAATGTCCCTGGGTTAATTGGGTTAGTGCTATTAGTTCGGCCTGTTGATTAGTGGTGTGAGCAGGAGGGCTTGTGCCTCAACCACCTCAGTATCCAACATTATGGCATAACCACTTTTTGAGCTCCCTCATGTACAAAGGAGCTGCCATCTGTATACCAGGTATAGAACATGTAAGGTAATGTGCCCTACTGTATGTGTGAGAGGTGGGGCAATAGTTCCTCTAAAGTTTCAGGGCAAGAGTGAGATGGGGAATAGTCAAGAGTTAGGTGGAGGAAGAAGGCTTGAAATATTAAGAGGTGGGCATGGTTGAAGAGTAAGGGTAGAGTCTTCTATTAGCGCCACCTGGAGGGAAAGAATTTTGGAAGGAGGTAAAGTTTGTAAGCCTTTATATGTTAAAAGGTGAGACAGTTTTCCTTTTCAGGACATCAAATTTAGTTCTCATTCTCTTACTATTCATTTTTTTTACTATTTTTCTATATTTTAATTTTTATTAATTACATGTTACTCACTCTGTATCCCCCCCATAAACCCTTCCTTCCTCCCCTCCCAGTAAACGAAAACTTAGGTAAAGATCTTTGTGTCTAGCTTCTTTAGGAGTATAGATTTTAGTATGTTTATGCTATTGTACATGTCCAATAACCACTCATAAGTGAGTATATATCACATGTGTCTTTCTCCTTCTGGGTTACCTCACTCAGGATGAATTTTTCTAGTTCCCACCATTTGCCAGCAAGTTTCATTATTTCCTTGTTTTTAATTGCTGAGTAGTATTCCATTGTATAAATGTGCCACAATTTCTGTATCCATTCCTCTGTTGAGGGACATCTGGGTTGTTTCCAGATTCTGGCTATTACAAATGCAGCTGCTTTGAAAATGAAAAAAAAAAAGTTGAGACAGATTTTGAGAAGAGAAGACAGTAATAGGTGACCCAAAAGTTAGTTATTTTGACTCTTGAATAAGGAGCTCCGCAGCTGCTAGGGCACAAATACAGGGGGGCTATCCCTGAATTGCCAAGGTTAATGTTTTTGATAGTTATGTTACAGGAGGGTCCCAAGGGGTGACCCAGGGCTCCAAGGGCATATCCCTCTTTTTCTGATACATAGAAGGAGAAGAGACTGGTTTGGTCTGGAAGAAGTAAGGCTGGGACCTCAAGAAGAGCCTGCTGGAGTCTGCAAAAGGGTTTAGTAATGGACTTAAGAAGGGGTTCATGCAAGGGGCCTAAGGCTGCCTCATATAAGGGGCAGGTGAGAGGGAAAAGGAGGGGACCCAGGACCTTAAGAAACCAGTCATTCCCAGAAATTATAATATTTCTTCTTTATTAGAGGGAACTGCCAGGGACTGTATTACATCTTTTCTGTCTAGGCTGATGCCATTGTGGGTTGGGGTTAATGTTAGTCCCAGGTAAGTGACCTCAGAGGTGGATAATTGGACCTTGGAGGGTGAGACCCAATAGCCCCTGCTGGATAGGAAATTTAGAGGAGCAGAAGTGTTAGTTTGCCTGTAGGGATGGACTACAGAGGAGGTCATCTACACAGTGTATAAGTTAGATTTAGGGTGAGATATGGAGAGTAGATCAGAGGCTAGGGCTTGGCCAAAAATATGTGGGCTGTCTCAGAATCCGTGGGGTAGAACAGTCCAAGTAAGCTGAGTAGAGAAGAGGGTGTCAGGGTCGGTCCAGGTAAATTCAGTTATTTTGTGACTGGGTGTCTAAAGGGATAGAGAAAAATGCATCCTTGAGATCCTGAACTGAGAAATGGGAAGTGCCTGAGGGGATAGTGGAGAGGATGGTAAAGGGAATGGCTACAACATGGTGAAGAGGGACGACTGTACAGTTGAGAAGCCGGAGGTCTTGAACCAGGCAATAGGTTCCATTGGACTTTCTAAGTGCAAGAATAGGGGTGTTAAAAGGAGAGGAAGTGGGTTGAAAAAGTTTTTTTCTTAGGAGGTCAGCGATAATAGGTTTATGTCCCCTAAGATTCTTAAGAGGAAGGGGGTTTGAGTCTGGGCAATATACCAGGTGGGGTTCTGTAGCTGAATGACTACAGGGGGATGGTGTCTCCCTAAAGAGGGGTTTTAGACATCCCAAACTTGGGATCCACTTGAGAGGATGGTAAAGGAAGTGATATGTCAGAACTGGTAGGTAAGGTAGCTAGGACAAGGAGAGAGGATACTGGTGAGCTTGGGGTCAAGCAGATGGGTGGAGTAAAGGAAATAGAGGCTCCCACTTTGGCTAAAAGTCCCTTCCCATTAGGAGAACTGGACAGGCTGGCATTACTAAAAAGGAATGAGTCAAGGGAACTCCCCTCAAAATCCAGGTAAGTGGTGGAGTCTGGCAAGGCTGGCATGGTTGTCCCCCTACCCCGACAGTAGAGGAACTACAAGAAGAGGTTGGTCCCCAGTACTCCGTTAGGACTGAGTAAGTGGCTCCTGTGTCCACAAGGAAGGAGATGGCCCATCCTGATACCATGATGAGTACCCGTGGTTCCCTCCTAGTGATGGCGGTAGTTGGGTCAAGGGAACCTGGGCACCTTCAGTCATCTGTAACCAGGCCTAGGATATTGGCTGGAGGGCAATCTGGGAGTGATGCTCCCATCTTATGGGAGAAAGGGTGGCAGTTAACACCCCAATGTCCCTCCTGGTGGCATTTTGGATGTGGTCCTGATGGCTTGCTGGGGTTAGGACAAGCCCTGTCCCAGTGTTTCTTCGGAGCACATTTGGGGCAGGGGCATAGTGGTCCCTGCATAGGACAAGCCTGGGCCCAATGACATGTCTGACTACATATAAAACAGGGACCTGGTGGTCCTCATACCTTAGAAGGCAAGGGAGCCTGGGTAGTGGCTGAGGCTGGTCGGATGTCCTCAGCTAGCATTTGGTATTTATGTTTGTGGGCTTTTTCCTCTCTCCCATGGTATACCTTAAAAGCCAGTGCTAAAACTTCTGCATGTAGAGTGAGCTTTCCCTTCTCCAAGGATTTAAGCTTAGACCTCATGTCGGGGTAAATTTGGGAGAAAAAATAGGCCATTAGTAGTTGTCTGCCCTCTGTACTTTTGGTGTCTAGATTAGTGTAAGAGGGCCTTTGTAAAGCACTCTAAGAATTGAGACAGGTTTGCTTCTCTGTCCTTAATGACCTCCTGGAGCTTTTCATAATTAACTGGCTTAAGGGTCGCCTTGCAGAGACCAGCTAGGAGGCAGGTAGTGAATTGATCTTAGGCTAAGATGCCTTCTGGAGTATTGTAATTCCATTGTGGATCCTGGTCGAGTACTGCCTCAGCCCCGACCTGGTATGAACCATTTGTTTGGTGAACCTGATTTGCATGCATTCTAGCCTATTCCCAAACTTTCCTGCATTCCTGAGGTAATAGGTTATTGGTAAGCATCATATGTATATGATTTTATATAACGGAATCATATATATATATATGATATATATATAATGGAAGGTGAGACTATAAGATTGAGTAATATATTTAAATTCTTTAATGAAAGTAGAAGGATTAGAGGTATAGGATCCTAATCTCCTTTCTACTTGAGAAAGTTCAGTTAATGAGAAGGTAACATGCACCCGAGTAAAGCCATCTACACCAGCTACCTCCCACAAGGGAAGAATTGAGGCTGGCTTCTGCTGAGTAGAGGGATCAGACTTTGCTATAGAGCAAGAATGGGTAACAGGGGGGTTAATAGTTGTTGGTGAAGTGAGAGTGGCTGTTGCCAGGGAAGGGAGTGAGGATTTTGGAGAAACTGAAGGTAAGGAAGAGGGGGTAGAAGAGGAGGGGGAAGGTGTCAGATGTGAAGATTCCGGAGGAGGAACTGGAAGGGAAGAGGCTGGAGTAGGAGAGAAGGGAGAAGTCACTGGAAGTTGTGAGGATTTTGGAAGAGCTGGGAGTTGGGCTAGGTGGGGTGGTGCTTCATCTGCAGGGTCAAAGGTCGATAACTCCTGGAGTTGAGACTTCAAAGCTAGAAGAAGTTGGGTAGGAGGATAGGAAGAGCAGAGAGGAGGTTTAGAGCAGAGAAGAGAGAAAGCTTGACCCTAGGGTACCTCCTTCCATTTACCAGATTGCTGGCAGAGGTTAAGAAGATCCCGTAAAATACTGGGATTTAATGTGCTGTTAATTGTCCAATTTGAACCCTTACAAAAAGACTATGTAGGCAAAATCTTATTATAGAGGCTTTTAAGTTTAGAAGCCTCTAACTGAGGCTCCATGTGTAAGGTTTTAAAATTCTCCAGAAGATATCCCAGTGGGGACGCTGGAGGAACAGCATCCTCCAAATTCTCCTCTGAGGTGTCTTCTGCAGAATTTCAGGTTTCTACACCTAGTGCCTCTAAGTTTACACACTTCTGTAACCAAACCTTGCCTCAATTACGGATCCAGAGCAAAGCCTTTTTAACTACTGCCAGTGATTGGGTAAATAAAGGTGCTTCCAAGTAAACAGAAGTTCCCATGTTCAAGTCTCATTGATCTGTTGTGGGGTGCGCCAAAGCTGCTTTTGGCGGCTGTTTGTCATTCAGGTCTCAGCACAGAAGACAGGCTTTTTCCAGGCCTTCCCTTGGAGTCAGGGAAGGATTTGCAAGTCCATTTGCCTTTTGTTTAGTGACAGCAGGTGGGAGAGCTTGTGTGAAATCTCAACTCTGCCTCACTTCCTTGTAAAATTAACCCATTGTGTAAGCTGTTTGTTTAAATAAAGAAGGCTGGCTGGCCTCTTTGCTTTTCGGGTACAGAGCTTATTGACGCTATAGCAGATGGCCAGAAGCCTCTCGGGAACATACTATGTGTAGTGTACTTTATTAATTTCAATCCTCACTCTCAACTCAGAACCCCATTCTGCTCTGCTGGCGGGCTCCGGCATTGATCCAAACCTTCCACCTCTGTTTGCTCTCCCAAAAGATTTAAAGAATTCTCTCCATAACCTACTCCTCTTTATCTTTTGCCTATATACGTATGTGTGTGTTTCAGTGTCCTGCCAGACACAGATGTTTCCTATAGCCACAACAGTGCCAGAGTAGCTACAAGTATTCATCTCTGACCTCACAGATTTCCATCACGCTGGACCTGTACTTTCCCTCCCAGCCATGGATGTTCTCACAGACCCTGGAAAGCATCAAAACAGCCTGTTCTTCCTGGACTTGGCCAACATTTCAGCCTTTTGACCTCCCTATAGTGCCCCCACTGTCAGCAGGAAGTAGCCAGAAGAGAATCTATGCTGGTTATTCACTTATTATTAACAAAAGGCTGAAATGGTGTGCTTCAGGACCAGGACAAGCAGCTCTAGGTTCTCCCAGCATTAATCAGCCCCTACCTGCTGCCTTGCATTGCTTGCAAGTCTCTACTGACAAGCCCTAAATTTTCGAGGACAGAGGTTTCTCTTCTTCCTCTTGACCATGTAATCTGACCATTTTGTTGCTATTATTTTTCTCTCTCTCTTAACCCCTTACATGACAACCAAGAGCTACTTCCAATGAGCCTAAATTTATATACTTTACCTTGTCTTACATAAAAAGCAGCCCAAGTTCCTCATATTTTTAGTAATAGAAAAAGGGAGGAGGAGATCCGAGATGGCTGCCAAGAGTAGGACAGCAGAAACAACTCTGGGACCTAAAACACCAGCATTTGTGATTGTCAGGTGAGCGGAACTCCTACGGTGAGAAAATCAGGTGGGAAAATCCTAGGGACAGCCAGTTATTCCCTGGAAAACTCTCAGGGTGCCCGGTGGTGCACAGGTCTGATCTGAGCCAGCAGCTGTGCTGGGAGCCAGCAGCAGCCCTACTAGAATGGATCACACAGTCTCCTGGGCAGACTGAGGAGGAACCAGGTACAATTTTGACTGACCTGCACACTGAGGGCACACATTGCTCAGATCGGCCAGCAAAAACCTCAGTCCGTGTGTGAGTCCTAGGGACAGTCTGGAAAGGACACTGTTCCTGCGTCAACCCATGGGCATACGGCAGGCACACACCTACCGACTCTGCTGGAACCACCTCAGACTGAGAGGGACGGGGGACCGTTTTGACCATACCTCATACTGCAGGCTCACACTACTCAGGTCCACCAGGAAAAACCTCAGTCTGTGTGTGAGTCTGCAGGCCGGTCTGGGAAAGACCCGGGTTCTGCATCAACCTGGGGGCATATAGCACAGGCACACCTACTGACTCCCCTGGAATCACCTCAGACTGAGAGCGATGGGGGGACCGTTTTGACCAGCTGCTCACTGCACGCACACACTGATCGGGTCCGCCAGCAACCACCTTGGTCCGTGTGTATGTCCACAGGCCACACACAGAAGGCATATGGAACCATTTCAGACAGGACTGCACACAGTGGGTTCACACTGCTCAGCAACACCTACAACCAACCCAAACCCACTGTGTGTGCCCCAAATAGCATATCAGACCGTGGTGCACAGCCCCGGGCTCAGAAGGGGGTGCCAAATCTCCAGTCCAGGGGAGAGCCCTTAGCAGCAAGCCTAAGGCAGAGCACAGAGCACCCAGCTGACATCTCAAAACGGAAGACTCAGCGTCTAGCACAGAGTGAGGAGCAAAGCCTCCAGACCAGAGAGGTGGCCAGCCTACAGTGCTCACAGCTTCTAGCACAGAACATGAAGCCGGGCACACAGAGCCTAAAACAGAGTTCAGCTGAGACAACAACACACACTATCAAACCACTGAAAATCCCTGATCTTCTTGAAGAATACTCCTGACACAAGAGATTGACAGATCCAGACTGAAGTTCAGCCTTAAAGCACAAACAGCTCCTTCATTATATATGAACAAATGCCCAGATATCGGCGAAAGAACTCACCCAACAAAAATCAGGACACCATGGCCCCACCAGAAAACCCAAAAGCAGGGGAGATTTTAATTCAGCAGAGACACAGGAAAAATATGTTAAAGCTTTGATTATGAAGATATTGGAGGAACAAAAGGAGAGACAAAAAGAGGAAATGAACAGAGCTCTCAAAGAAATTGAGAAGAAATTAACTGCCCCTATAGAGGAACAATCAAATATAAACAGAGAGGAAACAACCAAAAGAGAAGACAAAGTCAATCAGTTGAAGGAAATGGTACAAAGCATGAAAAATGAATTAGAATCAATACAGAAGACACAAAGGGAGAAGAACCTGGAACTGGAGAACTTAGAGAAAAGATCAGGAACCACAAAGATAAGCATGAACAATAGAATACAAGAGATGGAATAGAGAATCTCGGGAGCGGAGGATACGCTGGCTGAAATGGATTCCTCACTCAAGGAAAATAGAAAATCGGAAAAATCCCAAGCACAAAACATCCAAGAAATTAAGGATGCCATCAAAAGACAAAACCTAAGAATAATTGGAATAGAAGAAAAAGAAGACTCCAGGCTCCAAGGAACGGAAAATATTTTTAAGAAAATCATAGAAGAAAATTTTCCCAACTTAAAAAAAGAAATGTCCATAAACATACAAGAAGCCTACAGAACACCAAATAGACTAGACTAGAAAAGAAATACCTCTCGTCACATCATAGTCAAAACACTAAACCTACAAAAAAAGAAAAAATATTAAAGGCAGCAAGGGAAAAGGGTCAAGTAACACATGAAGGTAGACCTATCAGAATCACACCAGACTTCTCATCAGAAACTATGAAAGCCAGAAGGGTTTGGACAGAAGTCATGCAGTCTTTAAGGGAACACAGATGCCAACCTAAACTACTATACCCAGTGAAGCTTTCAATCAACATAGATGTAGAAAACAAAATTTTCCATGACAAAAAAAATTTATGCAATACCTACACAGCAAACCATCCCTACAGAAGGTACTAGAAGGAAAACTTCAGTCCAACGGAAACAACTACACCAAAGAAAATATAGGATATAGATAATTTCCCAATGATAACAACAACAAAAAAGCAATGAATCACAGTAAGACTACCAACTCCACAATAAAAGGAAAAAACAGTCATTGGTCACTAGTATCTATTAAGATCAATGGACTCAATTCTCCAATAAAAAGACAGAGACTAACTGAATGGCTGCAGAAACAGGATCCAACATTCTGCCTCATCCAAGAAACACACCTATGCAACAAAGATGAACACTACCTCAGAGTAAAAGGCTGTAAAACCATTTTCCAAGCAAATGGACCCAGAAAACAAGCTGGGGTAGCAATCCTAGTATCTAATAAAATAGACTTTCAACCAAAGTTAATCAAGAAAGATGAGGAGGGGCACTTCCATCTCATCAAAGAAAAATTCCAACAGGAGGACATCACAATTCTAAACATTTATGCCCCAAATACAAGACCACCTACATATGTAAATCAAATGATATTAAAACTGAAATCACACATTGATACCAACACCCTAGTAGTGGGAGACTTCAACACTCCACTCTCACCAAGACACAGATCATCCAGTCCGAAGCAAAACAGAGAAGCAAGGGCACTCACAGACACCCTAAATCAAATGGACCTAATAGATGTCTACAGGACCTTTCATCCTAGATCAAAAGAGTATACCTTCTTTTCAGAACCTCATGGAACCTTCTCCAAAATAGACCATATAGTTGGTCACAAAGCAAGCCTCAGCAGGTACAGGAAGATTGAAATAATCCCTTGTATCCTATCTGACCATCACGGTCTA